>GL501488.1:141967-163737 GCA_000149185.1 Mayetiola destructor | reverse complement strand
ACTTGCCCTGTGGCGCACAACGATCAAGGACTGTTATAACACCGCTTGCCATTTCAAGCCAAATACAAGCACGTCGAAAAGAGCTAATTTTCATATTTTGTTTTATTACCCACACACAACACCCAGCTTGAATACTCGTTGCCCGGCGAATACAGTTACTTTTTTTTGTTGTTGTTGTTGTTGGTGTGATGATTGTGTTCGTTCGAATAGTGTGTCGGAATTTTTGAACATTGTTATGAACGTCATTCGATCCGAATGAGAATTGCTTTCATTCGTTTCGTTGCTTTTTTTGCTTTTTCCTTTTCTCTGTCGTCTCGACGGCGTCGTGATCATTGATCATTACCGAACACTCATAGCGAACGTGTGAGTGGAAGAGTCATTCCCTGTCACTATATTACTGTGATCAATCAAAGCATTTGGTTCATTCGCATTTCAAATACGCTTCGGACAACAAGTAACTTAGATAATCTCTGAATTTGAATTTATCTTCGTTTTGATGCGTTTACATCAAGTGAATTTCGGCAAAGGTTTTGAAGTTGCTTGTGCTTTTAAATTGAATTTTCTCGAAAAACAATAATTTTCGTTTGCATCATAATTTTGTCACTATTCAAAATTGCTTAAGATTCAAGTGTCAGATAAAATCGTGAATTTAACGGAAACGTGCCAAAATTTAAAAACAAATAACTTTTAAAGCAAATAAAAAAATTGAAATAGATTGTTCAAACTAAACGGCACAAGCAAATAAATAATAATTTAAAGGTAGAAAAATGGCAGATGTAGATCACGAACTCGGTGCAATTAAATTCGTTGTGGTAAGTCTTATCCTTAGAGTGATTGATAAGTTACGATCGAGTGAAAATGGTGCAAAAATCAAATCGAAATTTTTCCTCTGTTTGAAAAATCGCAATTCGCGAAGTGAATGAAACTTGTACTGACTCTAGGTCATTTGGATTGATTATCAGTTACCAACGATATGCGAGCAATTTGAGTGATTTAAATTGCATTGTTCTTGTGAATTGGTTCAAGCAGTAATTTCTAATAACGCATGGTCGATGGCACGTGAATTATTATTCCATGCATTTTAATTTTTCTTTTTTTTATTATATGGAAATTTTGTACTAATCGATACAGTGCCAATTTACTGGTCTTCTCAACCATAAATATTCCATCTCGGAGCGAATTTATAATTGTGAATACAATGAAAAAATACAACTCATCCATTGTCTGTGGATGCCGGAATCAATTTTGATATTCTCATTTCACTTCGACACTGAAAATCTTTCCAACGTAATTCGAGGAAATGACTAATCGTCCAAACATTTCTTTGATAATAATAATAAAATTGGCGCGAAATACACGAGAAAACGTTTTCAATGTCAGAATCATCTGAATGTACAAAATGTGAATTCATTATAATAAAAATTCAAATTCGTTGTTATTCTTTGATCGTTCAAAATGAAAATCATTTCGGGTGCTTGAGTTACACATGAAACAAACAAACAAGTGAAATCTAAGGAAAATAAAATAAATATGAATGTTCGTTTTAAGAATTGAAATTGAGAGGTACATAGACTGCATTTTTGGTTCATTGCCAAAATGAAAGTTGATTCTCTGTTCAGACTTGTTCAAAATGTCATAAATAAGGATGACCAAATGACTGAATCGAAACGAAATATAAATGAATAATTTAATAGTACATATATGTCAAACAATGGGTGAAAATTTTAGGCGCAATATATTATCGGTCGTGTAAATCGTGTGGCCCGAATAAATAATATAATCAAATTGTGACAATTATTTGGCAATTAATTAGTGAAAAATAACACATTTTTTCTGCTAAAAGTTTCGAATCTATTTAGGAAAGTTAACATTCACGACGAATCATATGTCAACCCAGGGGAGATACCAACTAAATGGCGCGATGATCCAAAATTTAATTATTCGAAGACGATGTTCATAAAAAGTGAAAAATCGAAATCAAAAATCAGCTTTTGAAAGTGACTATTTTTCCGACCATTTCATTTGATTTCAACACAGAAGAATGAATTCATTCACATGCTGAATAATAATTAATTAGAAAATGGACGTGTTTATGCCAATTTTAGCAAATCAAGGGGAGATTTCACTTTAACCTATTGTTTTGCGGGTTAACACTATCCCGAAATTTTCGTTTCTAATTATTTGTGTTATTTATTTTATTGCAACAAAGCGAAACAAAAATATCGAGATTCCGGAACGCATAACCAAAGCTCAAAACAACAGTCTTTCGTCATTGAAATAGATTTTATCATTATATCATATGCTGATAATGATCTTAAACTATCGAGTGGCGATTGTTATTAGTTATTATCATTTTGGAATGCGTGATGAAA
Source organism: Mayetiola destructor (assembly GCA_000149185.1). Classification (NCBI taxonomy): domain Eukaryota; kingdom Metazoa; phylum Arthropoda; class Insecta; order Diptera; family Cecidomyiidae; genus Mayetiola; species Mayetiola destructor. The sequence goes on along the minus strand of GL501488.1, from coordinate 161,365 downwards.
ATGAAGCGCCGCACATGCATCTATTGCCTCCAAACGAGAGCAATTTCTTTTTATTATTATTGATTCAATGTATTTGAGCTGATTGATGTTAATTGATCCGATAACTGGTTATCTGGTTTTGCGGGTTAACACTATCCCGAAATTTTCGTTTCTAATTATTTGTGTTATTTATTTTATTGCAACAAAGCGAAACAAAAATATCGAGATTCCGGAACGCATAACCAAAGTTCAAAACAACAGTCTTTCGTCATTGAAATAGATTTTATCATTATATCATATGCTGATAATGATCTTAAACTATCGAGTGGCGATTGTTATTAGTTATTATCATTTTGGAATGCGTGATGAAAATGAAGCGCCGCACATGCATCTATTGCCTCCAAACGAGAGCAATTTCTTTTTATTATTATTGATTCAATGTATTTGAGCTGATTGATGTTAATTGATCCGATAACTGGTTATCTGGTTATTCGATATATCTGTAATCTGTACATGATGCAAAGTAGAGACTGAATATTTTTCAGTGCCAAACATATTTTGCCATTAGGTGAATAATATCTTCGTCGATTGTCTGTTTTCGATTCGAACTGCGCTGCCAAAAAACGATTCAAACAAAATTAGAGCGCCTGCCATCGCGTCGTAACCGTAGCATTGTACATTTTAAACATCAGAGAAAATAATAATTAAAAACGATGCCATTGTTCGTTTGATCAAAGACAAAACAAAGAATTTTGTGTATCCGCCGTTTAAATTTTTTAAGTGTTATAATGGCTTTCCCTTTTTTTTTCGAAATGATACGATGAATGGCAGAGTCATGCAGAGACTAAAACAAATAAACATGGATCATAGCGGAATGTTATGTGTGCACTTTGTATGAATAAAAATAAAAATGATAACAGTTAACAGACAATCGACAGCTTACTGCCGACATAACAAGAAGATGATAAACTGTGTGAACCCAACGTTCATAATCATAAATAAAATTTAATTTCACCGTTTTCTATGTTGAACGCTATTGTTTTGTTGAGCAAAAGAGCAAAAGAGTTTCTCTTTCATTTGTTCCATTCGAACGGAAAATAGAAAAATGAATGAAGATTCGATTCGCACGGCTGTCGCATGTATCACCTTCATGAGTGATGATCTATTTCATTTTCACCAATTCACTTTCATGTTTGTAATGAAAATGAATTTTCGTTTAATCGTAGGATGCACCATTATCATCAAAAGTGGCAATGTGGAATAATGCAGCCGAACAGCATAACAACTCTCAATTATTAAATCCATTTGTTCAAGGAGGCAGTTCAAGAGGATCGCCAAGACCAAAATTCAACAAAGAGGATTACGGAAAGTGAGTAGAAAGTTTTTATTTAACACAAATCGTAAATAAATATTGGGGTGATGTCACTAATTGAACCTTTCCCTTTCGCTTTTATAGACCGATTGCGGGTAGTTTGACAGAAGCAAGAGGACAAAAAGCAAATATTCATGTGTGTCAAGAAATGTTGGAGTTGTGCCAAATCATCCATTCAGAAGGTTATCCAATATCAAAGGAGAATCCAGAACTGAGAGTCATTTTATTTGGTGAATTGTTCAATGTAATTTATCGAGAATGGAACCTTTTCCCAAAATCACAGTCATTTTCAATTGGATTGTTTGATAATTTTTTTCTTTTTTCAATTTACAGATTTATACTTATATCAATGACAAACTAGTCGGATTATTGCTAAGAGCTCGCAAGCATAAATTCATTGATTTTGAAGGCGAGGTGCTGTTCCAACGTCGCGATGATGACGTTCCCGTTTTCATGTTGAAAACAGTTAAAGAGATCAAAGCTGTTTTAGATGCTAAGATTGAAGAAGTTCGACGCAGCGCAAGTCCTAACCCACAGGCCACAACACTTTTGATGAAATAGATTCGACAAATTATCGAAATTTGAAACAACCAAATTAAAGAGCAAAATTAAAAAAGTTGTAAAAAATTAAATTTTAAACAGAATTCCATTCGTTTCGGCGTTTATTCGAATGTAAACGGTTATTATCGGATATTATCTAATAATTAGATTAATATTTCAACCGAAATCAAATTCTTTTTTATTTCAAACTTTTTTCTTCTTCATTGTTTTAACTTTTATAATTTCATCTTTTCTATCATTCAAAGCTTTTGTGCTTTTTGGTATACTTAATTTTTATTTTATTTTTTCTTCTGTTTTTCAAAAAAACAGTATTAATTATTTATCAACTATTTATAATGTAGTTTAAGCTCAACGTGCATGTCATGAAGGATACAAATTAATTTCTCTTTTTTGGAAAATCTTGAAATTGAAGAACTTCATTCTGATTACTCCTGATTTCATGTCGTCTTTGCACAAAAAGATTTCTCCAAAGATTTTGATAGAACTTTTTTACGATTATCTTCATCCAATCCAATCGGTTTTAGAGTAGATCAGGCAAATTCGATAAAAAACCTTAAACGTGAAGACAAATCTCAATAGACAATAAGTGGAGCCAAATTTGAAATAATTTTTTTCACGTTTTGAGCATAAATTGTCTTTATTTTGCATCAAGAAGTTGAATAATGATAAATAATATTCTTATTACATAAACAAAACGAAATTGATAAATAAAGTTGGTGTTTCTTCTACTAAACGGATATTGAATACATCAATATTGCCAATTCCACAAGATTTTATCCTGAAAGCCCTGTGATGGCCGAAATTCCTTCAGACACTTCATTAAAAATTTCATCAACTCCTCTTTCTCCATCAATCCGCTTGGTTTGAGTTGGATATTGGCTTAAAATTTCATCGGTATTTTTGATGAATGTGGCAATACGGTTCTTAATTGTTGCTTCATTGTCATCAGCTCGTTTTTCGACAGATTCGGAAGCTCGTTTCAAAATTCGTGTGACCATTGTTCCCTATCACATTGAAAGAAAAGGATTATCTACACGAAATTTTTCCAAATTAATTATTCAAAAGCATACCGGTTTACATTCCAATGAAATAATCAAATCAACTGGAGCGATTGACTTTTCGAAAGCGACACCCTGTGACTTTTCGCGTGGATATCTATTCATTTTAGTAAAAGAATGATTTAATAAAGCCTGCTCATTACCGAATCGTAATTTGTTATTTTTTTTTTTTTTTTTGGAATGAAATCATACCCATCAATCAGGAAACCTTTCGATTTTTTGCCCATTGCTTCTTGCATTGCTTTTTGAAGTAAAGCCAAGACTTCTTCATTTGGAACAAGATCGCCACGTTTCATAATTTCAGCCAATTCTTTACCTTTGTCGCTACCAGCACTGACTTCAGCTCTTAGTAAATCACCTGTGCTGAAATGGCTGAAACCATATTTTTCGACAATTTTTGCGCATTGTGTCCCTTTGCCGCTGCCTGTTTTTAGATATTTTATTATCATTTGAATTGAGCATATAATGTAATCAATAAAATGCAAAATCAAAGAAAAATCGAAAGTAATCAAAATTACCTGGGCCACCCAAAATCCAAATGATGGGAACTTTATCATTGCTGGCCTGAAAATTATTTGAAACAAACCCAAAATAAATACCAACTGACAATAATGGTTTCATATCGCCAAATTAAAGTGGTGACTAATTGATATCATTCTCACATTTTCCTTTTTATCAAGTAAGTTGAACGGAATGATATAAAATTATACAAAACTTACTATAGTATTACAAATTATACTTTGTATTTTGATATGTTCATGGTGTGTATTGCAGTGTGTAGTGGTTTGGTGTTGCTTTTTCTTAGCTGCATCACGCTCTATCATCATTTTATGCACTGCGAATAACTGGAACGGTTTCGTTTTGCTCATTTACCGTTCATTCGATTTTCGTATTATGCATTTTTTGAACCGAATTATATGGTTCATGTATTTCGAATCTCCATTTCTGGATGTAGCCATGCAAGCGTGGAAGCATTTCGTATTTGCTGATTGTATTAGAGTGCTAATGCGCGTTTGCATTGACTGTTCAATTGTTAATTGTAATTTAATGTCACTTAGTTCCTATACATACAATTGTTAATGTATTTATGACATAGTTGGCGGTCAGTTCACGACTTTGAAAATTACCGTTCGAAAAAAATTGAAAATGGTCGCTCATAATGACTTAAAAATTTATATTTAGATATCAAACGGTTGAACGAACAACAGCGAAAATGATGAGATCCGAAATTAGCCACTTATTGTTGTGTTCATTTGTTTTTGCTCATTTGAACCAAGTACATATTACGGTAGCAATAAAGCTTTGTCATTGATTTTGTATTTGTTCGCCCGGAAGAACGAATATTATGCCAATGCCTTTCAAGGTAGACGAATATAATTTCCGAAAAGAAATTTCCGTTTTCCTAACAACCGAAATTTGTTTAGGCTATGATAACTGATAATATTCTCCAATACTCGGTCACGAGTGTCATGTGACTTTAATTGAAAGGGAAAATGTTCCAAACTTTGTAACGGAACCCAGTTTTATTGTGACGAAAATCATTATTCATTATTATTTTTAGTTTCTGCTTTTGTTGATTTCACTTTCTCACTTACCATGATTATTACGACGAATGATAAACTTTTCAATAGCAACCGAATAAATGAATATAATATCAAAAACTTTCGTTCTGAAAAAGAAAAAAAAAACTTTTGTTCAGAATAGACGAATCAAATTCCTTTTGAAATTTTTTCGGAATATGATTTTTTTTTGTCAATACTTTTACTACGAGGACGCAATTCGCCTTTCGTCGTTGATGAGCTTTGGATTTAGTATTAAAATTGTTCAGTGTGATTCGATTGTCACAACAAACCAAATTCAACTGATTCACTTGGCTCAATGTGCTACACACGATACAAAGCACCCGCACATAGAACAATGTTGACATTGGTTTTTCATCGCGGAAACTACATAGAGAAGGAAAAGCAAATATTGGATGACATTACGATGACAGTATGCAAGTATCGTACGAATTCTGATGTAAACAAAAACTCAATAAATAAATTTGAGAAAGAGTTTCACGATATACGGATTGCAATGAAATTCAAAACATCTGCTCAAACCCCATAAAAATACTTCAAAATTCAATGTATACCATGTTAGAGAGCGCAAATTATTTTGAGTAATATTTTTTAAAACACTCAATACTTCTTCTCGCTTACTGAGATCTGTCAGTTAACATTTGAATTAATTTATCGGTGAAATATTAGTAGAAGATAGAAATATTTGGAAATTTGGACTCATTGCGGCTCAAATCACCGAAATCTCCAACAAAAAACAGACACCAGTCCAGTTTTCATTCAAAATTTTCCATTAATTTTCAATAATTTGAGAATATTTTGAATTTTATAAATTGGACAAAACAGATGATGATGCTAGATGTCGCTACTAATCGGTGGTTGGTAAGTCAATTGTTGAAATCTATCAAATATAAACCTTTCCTTGAAACACAACCTGCACACATTTATAACAAACCAAAGAGTGTCAAACAATCATTGCAAATGTTTGGTTTGTCTGAGCGACACAAATTCACAATCCAATCTGCTTGAAATTTCGATCGAAAAAACATTTTACGCCATTTCGAATTAATGAAAACACTTTATTGGATTTGTTTTCGTTGGAAATATGTGATTTAGTTTTAATTTAAGTTTGAAAAATTTCAATATCGGCAGGATTTTTTTTCCAAAGCTAATGTGAATTGAATATGACCATATTTAATGAAAGACGACACAGATCTTGTGCATTCGAATTGTTTTGTTTCATGCTTCAATATATTTTTTGTGATTACGTATAATGTTCAAAATTTGAAATATTTATCGAAAATGATTTCAGTTGATCGAGGTTCTTTACCTTTAATATTTTTTGGTGATATTTCTATAAATTTTAGTACCGGATAAATACATTATAGCCAAAAGCAGGAATGACCGTCATGGCGAAGGTCATTACTACATCAGAGATTTGTGAAAATGCTAAAATGGCTCGTGATATGGCCTTAGCCGGTAAGTGATGCTCTCATTCGCTTAAATATTTGAATAAATTATTGCTATGGACTATTGACATTATATGTAAATACTAATTGACCGATTACAGGAAATTACGACGGAGCCAGCATTTATTATGAAGCTTTGGTACCAGCATTGCAACGCTTCATAGGAACTCTGTCAGATCCACTGCGAAAAGGCAAATGGACAATGGTATGTTGGATAATTCGAATTTCAACCGTCATTACGTCGCAATCAATGGTCATTAATTTCTAGGTTCAACAGCAAGTCAATAAAGAGTATCAACAAATGAAGGCAATACAAAAAGAATTGACCGAAATGACTATGGATTTACATAATGCACCACTTCGCCGTAATATAGTCAATATGGAAAGTGAGAGAAAAGATCCAGCTGCATGGTTTCGACCTGATCCTGATATTTGGGCACCCCCACCAAATCGTGACCCAGACGTATTCGCACCACCCATCGATCGGTATGTTTATCAAATTTATTCTTTCATATAATGATCACAGTGGGCCTAATGTGATTCAATTGAGAACAGACGTCCATTACAACGGCCAAACGCTAGTAAGAAACTGGATAATAGTCGAAAAACTGGACAAACGAAATCGGCAACAAGTGGAAAACCAGCGAAAAAGGGAAGTACCTCGGCACCGAACTCGTCACGGAGAAAAACAACAGCAAATGGATATTCAAATGATCCTAGTCAAACGAAAGAAGAAGATTCGAAAGAGGAAGAGCCTGCTGAAGAAGAGAAAAAATTTGAGGCACAAAATCACATGGAAGGAGACTTGGTTGATATACTTGGTGACTATAACTTACATTGTCAAATGCCATAATTCTAGAAGTTCTCGGTTTTATTTTCAATTATTATTATTATAAATTTTTCAGAGCGAGATATATTACAGAAGAATCCAAATATTCATTGGGAGGATATTGCTGATCTTACCGAAGCTAAACGATTGTTGGAAGAGGCTGTGGTTCTCCCTATGTGGATGCCTGATTATTTTAAGGTGAATTAATAGAAATACAAAATGGACTTTCGAACAACTGACATTCTGTTTTCTAAAGGGTATCCGACGACCTTGGAAAGGTGTTTTAATGGTTGGTCCACCTGGCACAGGCAAAACAATGTTAGCCAAAGCTGTAGCTACCGAATGTGGTACAACTTTTTTCAATGTATCGTCATCGACATTAACATCAAAATATCGCGGTGAATCAGAGAAAATGGTACGTCTTTTATTCGAAATGGCTCGGTTTTATGCGCCCAGCACAATATTTATCGATGAAATCGATTCATTATGCTCTCGTCGTGGCTCTGAATCAGAGCATGAGGCATCCAGACGTGTAAAATCTGAGCTATTAGTCCAAATGGATGGCGTTGACAGTGAAGAGGCCTCAAAAGTCGTTATGGTTTTGGCAGCTACAAACTTTCCATGGGTATGTCATCATCTTTTTATCATTTCTTCAGTAGAACGATAAATAACAAGTTTTTTTTCGCACAGGATATCGATGAAGCATTGCGACGTCGACTCGAAAAACGTATATACATTCCATTGCCGAACGATGAAGGACGAGAGGCATTATTGAAGATAAATTTACGTGAAGTCAAATTGGACTCAAATGTTGATCTGAAAAGTATTTCACGTAAATTGCAGGGATATTCCGGCGCTGATATAACAAATGTATGTCGAGATGCGAGTATGATGTCAATGCGACGAAAAATTGCCGGCCTGAAACCTGAACAAATTCGTCAACTAGCCACCGAAGAAGTTGATCTTCCGGTATCAACACATGATTTCACCGAAGCCATTAGTAAATGCAACAAAAGTGTTTCAAAACATGATCTAGAGAAATATGAAAAATGGATGAGAGAATTCGGCTCATCATGATAGAAAATTCTAATTTGCAATGTGAAACGCTTTTATAAATATATATTTTTTGTTGTAATGTTTCCTCGTTACGTTAATAAGAAAGTCAACAATCATAATACATAATATTAATTTATAACAACAATTTATCGATAATCATTTTTAACGAAATCACAACAAAAAAACATTTAATAAAAATCCCATTTTCAAACCATTTTATTCAGTAAAAACTAAAACGAAAATTGTAATTCGGTCCTTGTTTTTATTTTACCTCCAGACAGTACCGATTTAACTAACGTTGCCCCACTCTCTGCTACGAGCTATGAGTAACATTTTGACATTTCGATACACAAGCCATCTACATATGAGTGCAAATGGCGTACGTGTTCTGAAACACATTTGAGCTATTCGCTATCTGTCATTGATATGAACAAAGCAAAAGAAGAAAAAGAAAAAAAATATGAAGAAAAAACAACAACAAATCGTGCTATTGCTTGCTTTATATATGGTTCGCCCTGCTTGTGTATAATATAAAGTATACACGTCATTTTTTGATGTTGCATGGATGTTGTAGCACATCAACAAATGTCATTCAATAATAAATAATAAACAGGGTAGAACAATATTCATACGAAACCTGTTACTTCGTTTGCATCATTCGTTTTTTTGAGTTTTCGATTTAACTACAAATGTGATCGCCTGATTTCCGTAGAATAAACAAATCCGTCGAATGATATAAATCGTTAGTGCGACCAGACTAAACCAACTCGAACCGATAAAATCATATTTTTTTATTAATTCGGATGGAAGTGACATAATAATGCTTTGCGATTGCATAAATTGATTGAATAGTTTTATTATTTTCTCGGTTATTTTTGTGATTTTTGATGCATTTGAGATTTGGATTCGTTTGAAATACGTTTCATGTTTGCATTTTGAAACGCATTTTTGATTTGCATGTGGAAGTGAAACGTGAACCTACATTTAGTTGAAAAAAATTGATTTTTTTACGTGATACTTTGCAATATCGGCACATTTTTTTACAATCAAAGTATTCTTTTACATGCACGAAACCACAAAACATTGTCATAAGCCAAAATTTGCTCAAATCTTCATCATACATTCTACGAAAAGTAACATATTGTAGAATATTCTCTCGAATTTGCAAAGCAAGCAACGAGAAAAGAAAAATCAAATTAATTTTAACGAAATGTCATTGACAATGACGGAACTTATGGCTACAGTCAGTGAAGAGATTTTGGGAGATAATAGTGAACGAAAATATGACGACAACACCGAATTATTTGCGTCAAAATGTGAAATGGAATCCACATCAACGTTAGCAGCGTTTGTTGAAGATAATCCAAATTCTGAACATTTATCGGATATTGGAGACAGTGAAACGTCTGATACCTTGGAACAAAATAATGTGAAACCGTCATCATCAAATCCAACATTACAAAGCTATAAAAATTCATCGAATGATCGAGAATTCTCCGAGACCACCCAAAATCCACAATATGGTCAATTGGTAAATCGTCGAGAATTTCGACGAGCTGGACCATATATTATTGGCCTGAAGTTAGGCCAAAGTCCTGTAGACAGTATTGTTCAATATTTGGCGAAAAAGGAAAATACCAATGAATTTGTTCAATTGAAGGTAAACGATATTCCAAAGCTTGCACAATTCAATGCGATTGGATGATGAAGCAATCATATCGTAGTATTGCGCAATCCAAGGCATTGCGATATTGGCTATGAGCGGATCCATTTCAATGATGATGCATTTTTTGATAGTTTGTAGTCATTGTGTTAAACAATGCATTCGCTTGTATTCATATTGCGTTGGGTCGAATGTTGAATGTGTAATCGCATGTACAATTCATTTTGAATATGGCGAGTTTGTGCATGTTCGAACAAGAAACAAAAATTAACGTCACCCTTCCTTTTTCAGATTTTAATGCTGAACAACAGCACTGTGGCCAATGAAAAACAAATGCAAGATGAGCGACAAGGAAAAATGCTCTTACATACAGAATTTTCTCTTCTCTCTCTGTTGAAAAATGAACCGGGTGTCATTCAACATCATGGAATGTTCAGCGTAAGTATTGAAATTGAAGCAATTTCGATTGATGTGGCCTGAATGTAATGTAAATCATTTTTATAGGACACAGCACTTGAAGAGGTGGCAGCTGATAATTTCAGTAATAACAATTTTTACACGGGAAACACGCAAAAACGGCTTGTTCTAGTCCTAGACTGTGTGACTCCACACGATTTTGAGTGAGTCTATTTTTGAAATTAATTTTACAATTTGGCATTTTTATGATTATATTGATTTATTCTTCTTTTTTTCAAATACTCAACACATTTTAATGGTTTTTATTGCAGTCCGAACTCTTTGGCTTATGTGAATCTCCAACAATATTTAATCAATCGACGGAAATTAACTGAAATCGAAGCGCTGAAAATCTTTTACGAGATCATCACTGTGGTTGAGCGTTTACATGACCGCAATGTCATCCATCGTGACTTGAAATTAGGAAATATAGTATTGAACAAGTATTCAAACAAAATTAAAATCGTCAATTTCTGCCTTGGAAAGTATTTATTGAATGAAAATGATCTGTTATATGATCAACGCGGCTCGCCAGCCTATATTTCGCCCGATGTTCTTTGTGGTAAACCATATAAGGGAAAACCGAGTGACCTCTGGGCACTTGGTGTTGTTCTTTTCATGATGTTATATCGCCAATTCCCATTTTTCGAATCAACACCAGCGGCTTTGTTTAGAAAAATCAAATCTGCCGAATACACCATTCCAAGGTAAGTGGAATCAAACAATAATTTTGACCGAGAATTAGGATTGATTTCCATATTTTTTTCATTAGCAACAACGAAGTATCTAAAGATGCTGAGCAAATTATTCGAGGTCTCCTTCAATTAAATCCTGAGAAGCGTTCAACAGCATCACAAGTTCGCAAAAATATTAAGGCGATCATTGATTCATATGCTGTTGTGCAGAATGTAGATCGTTTGGTACCAGAGCTCGGCGTATCAGATGATTTATTATCAAGCCATAATTCATTCCGTTTGATGGTAAGATTGTACTCATTTTATGAAAATTAATGGGTCCAATTACTCAATCCGCTCCTCTGTCAACATTACAGAAATCATCTCAAGCTAATTCCAATGATCAAGTTGTCCCAACCATGACTCAATCTAGTACATCCGAACAACCATCGCGAAAGCGTCGTCATTCAACCGATAAGATTTTTGATGAAATGATCCAACGAGGAATATCAATCGAGCAAATTGACACCAGCAGCAACGAATGGAAAAATAGTAATTTATACAAATTTCGGAAAATTCTCGAAGAGAATCGTCAACGTTTCGAAATTCCGATTCCGGGACGAGCAAGTGCATCACGATCGATGCCAAGTCCGAATTCAACGCTTTCATCAGAACCAGCGCAAATACCATATCAGCGAGTAATATCATTGCCAGACTTACGTTCGTCACGTGGTCGTAGTACAGGGCCACCAATATCAACACTGATCCGATATCCGAGTACGATACGGATTGTTCCACGTAGCGTTGTCCGTAACAACAACAATCCAGGTCAATCTGAAGGCCAAAGCAATAACTTAAGTGTTCGACCGGTACCGTTATCACTACCAAGCATCCCATTGGCTAATGGATTTATGACTCGAGAACAGAATCGATCCAATCATCAATCAAATATGCCATCGATCATACGATCTCTACCAAATAATAGTTCCCAATTCATTCGGCAAATGAATCGGCCAGCTATCAATATTAACAATAATAATAATAATAATAACAATAACAATACAAATTCGAATAATATCCGTAATAGCATCGTTAGAAATATGCGACGAATGCTTGAATCAAATACCAATTCTAATAACCAGTCGCCATCCGAACGGTTTCGACAAGCAATGGCACGACTTCAATTGCCGAATTCCAGTCGCCAGGAATCTCAAATGCGACAACAAACTCGTCGTGTTCGCCGTGGTCGTTCCAGCAATAACATCGATTGTCACCCATCTGAACATTAATATCCAAAGAATCATCATTCATGGAATGCCATCCAACATGCAATCATTCACCACCCAAATTTCACAACTAAAATTTTCGAGTAATCGAAAACGGAAGGAATATTTCTACAATAACATTTTAAATTTGCTCAATAAACTAGACTGAAAAAAATGAAATATTGTTCTCTTTTTTTAAGAAACCCATTTTGCAATAAATCATTTGAATAAAAACAGCCTTTCATTTTAAATTTGATATTTTTTCGTGCATGGGAAGAGAGAACGGACAAAATTCCTAAATTGCCTCAGCGCTGGCGCGTCCAGTCGGATTAACAGGCTCATTGCTATATATGACACGATAAACAAAAAAAAATATAGAACCGAAAATTTGTACGGAATTCAAAATGATCGTGTTCGGTTCGAAGTTCGGGTATGTTTGTCAATAGAAAATACGCTTTGTAATGTATTCTCCAGGCCAACGGATGCTAAAAATAGTTCTGCTGTCGTCTTGTTTTTCAGTTCATTTTGGCTAGCAAATAACAACGACACACAATTTCGGGGCCAAAAAAAAAACTAAAAGCGAAAAAAAATAGGAAAATCGTGTCGGTGCGTCTTTTATTTTTAAAATGTGACCATTTTCTCATATCACAAACCTCGAAAATAGAAAAATCATCCAGAAAAATATTTTTCAACCTGCTGTTTTGGAGTCTTTTGTTCTCAGTGCGTATGTGTGTGTGTGTGTGTGTGTATGTGTATATGAGCGCCTTTTTTCTAAATGCCTAACAAACCACGGGACACCAAATTAAAAATGATCTATTTTTCACTAAATGGAACCAATTAACGCAATATATTACGTAGAAAAACTCTTTTGGTGATTGAGACCTAGTCCTGAAATATGCAATATCGTTAGTGTGACTATCAAAAATCATCTGACTTGAATACAATTTTCAGCAATCCAAATGATATTTCTTGCAATTGAATTTACATTTCAAACATCGAATAAATTCGCCTTGAATTCATCATTTGAATGATAGTGATTTGAGGCAGGCAAGAGGGAGAGAGAGAGAGAGAGAGAGAGAGAGAGAGAGAGAAGAAAACAAATGTTGGACAAAGTAGGAACGGCTGTTTTGGAGTCTTTTGTTCTCAGTGCGTATGTGTGTGTGTGTGTGTGTGTATGTGTATATGAGCGCCTTTTTTCTAAATGCCTAACAAACCACGGGACACCAAATTAAAAATGATCTATTTTTCACTAAATGGAACCAATTAACGCAATATATTACGTAGAAAAACTCTTTTGGTGATTGAGACCTAGTCCTGAAATATGCAATATCGTTAGTGTGACTATCAAAAATCATCTGACTTGAATACAATTTTCAGCAATCCAAATGATATTTCTTGCAATTGAATTTACATTTCAAACATCGAATAAATTCGCCTTGAATTCATCATTTGAATGATAGTGATTTGAGGCAGGCAAGAGGGAGAGAGAGAGAGAGAGAGAGGAGAGAGAGAGAGAGAAAACAAAATGTTGGCAAATGGAACGGATTCCAAATAGTTGAAGGAACGAAACTTTGGACGCAAAAATCACTCTGGCATTGCTCTGAATAAAAGAATCACGTTCACATGAGAACGTTCAGCCCAGTTAGATGTTTTTTCTGCTATTTTTTTTGTCATTTTTCAAACGTCCGGCAATGAATTTCCTAACGGATTTTCATGAAAACCGTTTCGGATGCCAATAAGTTTCTTGGACTCAGTCATACATGTCGTACATATATTGAGATTTAATTTAATTTGAATTTATTTCGTTGCGTGTTTTTTTCAATAAAAGATAGAATATTTTTCGTCTGTCACATTTCGCGCTCTTCATCATTAGACATAACAACATTTATAACTTTCATCTGCTTATTTTTCTTTCGTCGAATGTACAACGACGACGCACTTGAATAACCATGTTCCAAAATCAATTCGTCTGTGTTTATTATTGCTCACCGCCTAAACTGAGCTCCACGTCATTTTATGAATATTAAAATAATATTTCAAGATGCTCCATGAGTAAATAAATCCATAAAGCACTGGCACGGGTACTGAAAATGAAGAAAAAGAGGAGTCTAAAATGCGAAGATAGACGAGACATCTAAAAATGACATGAAAAACAAAACGGAGAATCCGAAATAGACGGCACACGAAAACCAATTTTTTTTTGCCAATTCAAAACAAAAAACAAGGAAAATTGTTCACATTATGGCATTATGCAAATGTCCACAGAAAATCGTTCAGCTGGCTAAATGCGCATAGATCTATCAAAAATACAAAATGAAATCCTAATCGCAATGCAATGATCGCGCAACGTAATTGAATGCGTTCAGTGTACAGTGTACATTGCACTTCATGTTTCACGTCTGAGCGTTTATTTTCTTCAAATTGGTTGATATTTTGGAAGCAATTGCGACGATTATTATGATATTCGACGAAACATTCGCCGTCGAATATTGTTCAATTATGCGCGTCCAGTTATAAAGGTCTCAAAGATCCGCTCTTATTCTTGTGTATATATTAAATTTTTTTTAATCACCAGACGAAAAATCGGAATGAAGACTTTTCGTCGTTTGTGAGAAACTTGGTGTGATCGCCTTAGTCAATTTAATGTGTAAATTCATAACATTTACAATTACGTCTCAAGTCTCGACAGCGGCACACAATTTTGCTAAATCGCTGTTGTGTGTGCGTTTTTTTTTCACATGAGAAATATCAGTGTGGCAGTAATAGTGAGCATGTGACATACAACATTAAATTGCAGCTCCCGTTCACGGAGACACAATAATGTAATAATGAGCTTATGCAGATTTTTGATTAGGTGCCAAAAAAGACGAAACATTTCAAATCGATTTATATGTATATTTCTTGATGAAAGACCAGCAAAAATAAAAACAAATTACGAATAACATGCAATGCAGAGCACGGAGTACACCACCCAAGAAAAATTTGGACAGATTTCAATAGAATTTGTGTTTTTTGATTTTGATTTATGATTGTTCATTTTAATTGGACTTATCCATAAAATCTTCAAACGCGGCTATTTTGGTCAAGGTATTCGGTGAAATAGTGCATGAAAAACGTATTGGTAAAGCTTAGGTGAAATAAAAGCTCAACAAACCGATACGAAATTTTCGAAATAAAACGATATTTGAAATTTCTTATTTTTTCATTATTTGATCAGTCAATTGCGTCTAACTCCAATCATTCGACTTCCAACGAACATTTATATCAGAAGTACTTCTGTTTCAGTTTCTCCCCATATCCTTTATAATTTTCTTTCGCCTCCAAAGAGTATACGATATCGTTTTTTCCCGAATCCGAAGGTACCACGAGCTATACGCACATCGATTAATCTAATACAAATGTATGAAAAAATGAAATACAGATCGGCCGCGTTGAAATGATCGCGCACATACGCACACTCACACACAATATAAAAAATTTCCCATAAAATAGAACTACATTCTATTCCTTAATACTTTCATTCTATTGCTTAGATTGATTGTGAAAATGATCCCGAAAATAAATTGCATTTCAAAACGTAATAATACCGCTATCCAAACGCTCAAAAATGTTCGAATCTAACCCGAATGAATACATAGATATTTGTCGTTTAGAACATGAGACGATCTAACATCAATGCTGGCTGCTCAATAGAATATACTCAAAACGAATAAGTGGAGGAAAAAGGAGAGAACGACTCAAGTGCGGAGAAGAAAGATTCGTCGCCAGCCACCGTCGAATTGTTCACAATGAAAGACAATTGATGTTGAAGTTACAAACAGTCGTGTTCTTGCTCATCATCAGTGCACGTCAATCACACCGTCAATTCAGAATAAATTTTTCCATTGCAAGGAGAAACTCAGGAGAATTAAAACGGTCATCGGGATTCAGTTATTAATATTTTTATTTTTATTATTATTTTTGTTATTATTGCATATTCAAAGTAATTCAATTTAAACATTTTCGCCGAATTAAATAATTGAATCATCAATAGGGAGCTTATCTATCAGGTGCGATCATGAGAATGGAAAAAGAAGATTTTCGAAATTCATTTTGATTAAAAGAAGAGAAGGAAAAAGTTCGAAAAAAAGGAATAAAAATATCGACCTGTTACATTTCAATTCACTTGACTTTTATAATATGTGCTGTGTGAAATGAAAGGAGCAAATGATTTTCCCAACTTTGGTGATTGTGTGAAAAAATTCAGTGCCTGTTTATTTATATACGCTGTTTACACGTAATATGTGTATTTGTCTCTCGTCGGTAAAAAGGGAAGAAATCGGAAAAACAGAACAAAGCTCCAGGTCATTTGAAAACACTAAAATAGTTACCATCACGCGGCAACTGTACAGTGTACATGGTGTAGACGAAACAGACGTACTGACAACACTCGAATCCAAAAAAAAAAGAAAAACAAAAAAAGAACAAATTTAAAAGGAAATTGAAAAGAAAGAAAAATATTGCGCTACGTTGTCAAAGAGGGAAACAGAATAGAGATTTCATGTAAATGGTTTGTCACTCGAAAACAATCGTAATGGAAAACGGACGAAAAGTATCTCGCTCTCTTTTTTTTCTTCGTTTTCGAAAAATTCAAATGTCGTAACATGTGGGTTTCCGTACAGCAATTACTCAATCTATAAACGAGAATACGGAACTTTTGGCCAGAGAATATGAAAAGCCAATGGTCGAACCACAAACGAAAATGGCCAAATTTGCGTGAATTGCAAATCTGAATTTATTATTTTTTTCTCAATTCATAATAATATTACTATAATCATCCATAATCTCCATTTCGGTTTGGCTGGCATTTTAAAAATGATGATTCAATAATTCAAATTACTTTGCTCTGTTTTCTTTCCTTTTCGACATCAAATAATTTCATTAATATTATTATTAATTTCGCCTTACTTTTTGCCACAAAATACATAATACAAATGTATGGATTTTGTTTTCTTCACATTTTTTTTTTTTTGTTCATTTGCTGCGTTGAAAAAGTCAGTGTTTGAAAATATTCAGTTTTTTTACATCTCTCCGCCAATTCCGCGTATTCATCATTCTCCAGGTCTGTGTCTACTATAAATAGTTTAGCCGGCGTAGTTCAATATCTTTTCGTCCGACAGTGGAACGGAACGTATAAAAAACAAAACCAGATTTGAAGGGAAAATACCGTAAAATCTGAAGAAAAGAAAACGAAAAAAGAAAAAATTAAGAAATAAATGATTATCATTTGGCTGGTGAAATCAGGAACGCTATTTTTGGGGTTTTTTCCTTTTTGACGTTCATAGTTCATATAAAATGGAATTTATTTATTTGTTCACATTTTTTATTGCCTCGATTTCCACTGAAATGGTTTGATTTATTTGAGCTGTTGACCAGTTAACAATGAAACTTTGAACCAGTTGTCTAACCATACAAATAAACATTTCGCCGCGCATCCAAAATAAATAAAATCATTACGTTTCAGAAAGAAATTGTGTGAGGGCTGTTCTTGAACAAAAAAAATTTGCGATGCAATTCAATGCATCAACATAACAACAACAATGACGAAATCCTCAGAAATCAGAAGGAAAAATATTTGTCCTTTGTGATAATAATAATACCCGTTTGCTTATTCATTCATTTACTCGTTTGCCCATTTCATATCAAATGCAATTTTCATTTAATTTTGTTTCATTTCAATTTGCGAACGTGTTGTATATGATGTGCTATTTAAAATCAATCACTGCCGTAATGGACCAGACGATCGAATAGAAAGTACAATTAGCATTTATTGAACAATACGACCGTTACTGGCATGGCATGGACACAATTATAAATAAATATAAAACTGAAACTTTACATGTGTGAATTTTCGAACAGTGAGCAATTGTGTGTATCAGTTGTTTTTCCGTTTTTGTCGCTTTCTGAGGAAACAGAAAAGATGAAATAAAAAATTACCAAAATAACAAGGAGCTTATCGGATTTTCTCTCGCACCATAATTTTTTCTTCTTGTTCTTGATCTTCTTCTTTTTTCTTTTTTTTTTCGCTTTCATACAAAACTAATATTCAAATGCATTTCATCGCATTTTCGGACAACACTCGACACTCGATATGTTCATGCTCGGCCAAGAAATACACACTCGATTCATGTGCCATCCATATGTAAAGGAATGAGATTCACATGAAAAACAATTCATGTTGTAACGGTTTCTGATCTTTTATAATAGTTGTTGTTGTTGTTGTTGCTGTTGTTGTCGTTGTTGTTCCTCTGTAATTAAAATCTTGGATCTAAATTTAGCAGCCAAACGTGCGTAGTATTTTTTTCTCCTCATAGTGACGTTTTGCATTGAGAAAGAAAAAAATGTCTTATGTTCTGTTTTGCCTGGTACTATTTTCATGATTCAATTGAAATTCAGTTTTGGATTGATTTTTCCATGATCTATTGCGAAAGATGAATGCATACAAGATCATAATAGCGAATGTTTGGCTGATACAATCTGGCATTTTCCGTAATTTTCATTTTGATTTTTCCTCATGCGCAGTCCGTAGCAATCTCATTTGATTCGCAAATGCATGCAGCGCTCAGCGAGTGTAATGAGTACATTTCAAAAAGTCTCCGACAACAAGTGTCCTGAAATGTATAATAATATTTAATCTTCATCGCAAATAAAAGGCATATTTTCGTTTTCACATTTGAAACATTCAAATATTGCAAACGAATAGTCAAAACAAAGCGCTAAACAATTTTATTATTGATGTTGTTCAAATGAATTGCGTTAACCGTTGATTTATTTGGATTCCTCGAATGACATTTGTTTATACACATTCGGTGAACAATCAAATTGGTAGTGATTAGTCCATTGTAATATATTTCTTTCCTTTTTAGTTTTTATTTCACCGCTGAATGAATGAAACATGTGCATTTATTCAGCCAAGGAAAGTATTGAAACGTCCAAAATATTGTTCTGGAATTTGAATCGAATGAGAGCGTCCATTTTATCAATTGAATTACCGATACAGATTACCTATCGTTGAAACTATCAAATCACATGACTGGCTATTGCATATTGGCAGCCGTGTTTGTGTACTTGTTTGTACGTTATGCATTTCAACTGATATAAAAATAACGGCGCGGTATTTTGTTATTCTATTTGTTTTCAATTTCTTTTTTTTTCTCGTTCTTTTGCGCCGTGAATAGCAAATAGCAATTGGGTAAAAATATCTTGAAAGCTTAGACGATTTGGAAATTGCATTAATCACATTTCGGTACATAATATACAATACATGCAATAAGTATGCCCATTGCTCATACCCACCAGTAATGGGAGTCGTTTTCAATTGGATCGTTAACCCTTTAAGGGTCCAAATTCCTTCATTCCTCCTCTTGCATAGATCAAACCTTAGAATTCTGAAAACACAAATGCATCCAATGTAGCGA
>GL501488.1:114881-138621 GCA_000149185.1 Mayetiola destructor | reverse complement strand
AGCTAAAAAAAAAAGGTCATCAATTTCAGGTTTGAGGTCTCGATGAGATCTCTGGACCGGGGGGGGGGGGGTCCGACCAAAGTCTCAGGAGGGGATACCCCCGAGGTCCACCCCTCTATGATCTTCACTGATTTGAATGCACCTTCAAAACGCGGCCCCTTCAATATACCACCGCACATTCACCCGCTATCGTTTGACTTCTTATGACTGCTTCTTCTCCAGACTTTCAGTTGAATAGCAGCCGTTGATGCGAGCGCACTGGTGCCTTTCAATTTTCGTTTAAAAAATCATATTGTTTAAGTTAGTCGAGAGTCGAACACGTTTGTAATAAATAATATACCAAAATCGAAAACGATTCGTCATTTTCTAGATCTCTTTAAATTGAAATCGAGTGATTGTGGATTTTCACAGTGAACAATTTATTCCAATTTTGAGCAGACATACATACAAAAGTCATCAGACTAAATTTACAATTGAAATTTAAATTGATATCCAAATCAAGTCAATATAATCATTCTAGTTATTTTGTCGAAATACCATTATCAGATATTCAACTGATTTCATTGGAGTATTATCGATTTGAAATCGATGAGTATATGCGAATTGTTTTTCATTTATGATTCGCATATCGGACAGCTGACGTCAGTATTTGATTCGATTTCATGTAGAGAAAGTTTTAAGCTAATATCATCGATCATTCGTTTATTCAGAGTTTCTAAACGCAATTTTTCGAATTTGTCACGAATTCACCAGTCAGACAGCGATTCATTACACATTTTGGAAGCAAATAAATGAACAATTAAATCGGTTTCAATTGCAACAATTGACTATGATTTTGTAGTGGCCACTGGACAACACTTTATCGCGTACAGAACAATAGCAAACATAATATATTGTCAGTTCGCGTGTTTGCTCAGTGCTCCATTCAGTGAAGAAAAAAAAAATCAAAACAAACTACCCGCAAAATTTAGAAACGAATCAATTCTTTTCCGCTTGAACTATAAATCAGCGATAATAGTGAATGAGTGAGTGGAATTCGCAAAGGTAGTCATTGCTGGTAATAAATTTTAAAAGAAGGCAAAGAGTTGAATATATATTGCATTTTTCTTTGATACCTATCCATGTTGTGATCGCTATCAACATTGAACAGTTTGATATTTGCTTGATCATAAATGAAACTGAATGCTTCATATCAAATCTGTTTGGGTTTTAATTTGAACTAACCGCAAAAGATTTCAATCATTGAATGTGTAATAAATGTGTATAGTGAGGACAACTGTGGTACCCTATTCATTTAGGCAAATAATAATTCGAGTTAGACGCTGCAAGCGACGATCGTATTCAGCTGCTTAGGTTTCGTTAATTTTGGACAATTATCATCAGTTTATACGGAGATTTTCAAGAAAAGGTGAAAAAAAAAACAAAACAAAAGATCACATATAATTTGCATTAATTTTTTTTCCAATGGACCAAAAAAACTGAACATGTAATCAAATTCGACCGTTGAATCAAAAAGTTTCAAAAATGATATAGCAAAACTCGTTTTCGTTTTGACTGTTTTTGGGTCAATGCAATTCCAACAGATTTGGTGTCAAGTTAATCCATCGCCGAATATCTCACAAAATATAATACAAAACGTTTTCGTTTCTAAATATGATTTAAGTGCCATGTGCAATGTGTAACCCACCTTGCTTTCAAAATGATGCAAAGAACGTTGTTCAGGTCAATAACTTTTTGAGCTTGTTGATTGACAAAAAAAAACCTATTCAGTAAACTGAATATATAATATGTATACATGTATTCAGTGAAATTGAATGCAAGTTTCATTCCAGATTTTTCTCTTCTCTCTTTCGCTTCACGGAGCGAATGGCATTTTTCATACATGACATGCACTCCGTTAATGGGCGGATACGTACTCAAAAGAAATAAACTCTCTGATAAAGATGGCTTAGGCTTTTAAACATACGGCTAGCATGTTTTAAATTTATTTGAACACAAAACCTGATTACTGATCCATTGAAGCGGAAACCAATACCCATGTATCATTACGATGGCCTTTAATTTGAGCTATTATTTTCGAATGATTGGCTTTAATTCTTCTTTCATTCTTAAAAGTCATTAGAATCATTGATCGATGGTGATGCAGACTCTTTATTTATAGCGATTAGAACTGTAGTTGCGTTCGTCAATGTCGTGAATAATTCATTGCTTACGTTTATTAAGTGCTGTACAAATAAACGTTAGCACAAATGTACTACTTAAAGCTTAAAGAATGCGAGTTGAAGGCTATCAAAGCCATCTATATATTATACCGAATTTCGCCAAATCATTGGTATCAACACTTAAAACACAATGTATACACAATGCGGATATATTTTTGTAAATAATTGACTTTCAAGATGATATTCATGTTTCAGTGAAATATCCAAAGCCAAAGGTGTTAATGGCCATTTTAAGATCTGTAGCACCAATCATTATTGCAAAGATTTTTTGTTCAGTCTTTCTTTTCTTTTCTGAAAATAAAATCAAATAAAAACAGGGAAAACGGTAAAAAAGTAAAATGTCCAATGGACAGACAATACCACGAAATGATAAAGCAATCGAGAAAGTTGTCCAATGTGACCTTTCATTTATATAATTATCATTTATTTATAGCATTTGCCGTCGATGCTGTGAAATGTCTGTGATTGCCGTTAAATCCACGGCCATCAATTTTTGTCAACTTTTCCATTTCGTTTGTTGTTTTTTACACACTGGTGAAATTCGAGCAGTTGTGTTACTGATTTTTTTTCGGTACAAACAAACAGACAGACGATTCAATTTGTCAATTTCCATTATTCGGCCACAGCCAGATGCATCAAAATGTTGCAAAATAAAATCTTGAAAGTTTGGTGACCAAAATTGGAAGCCAAATTCGTAATTTTGAATGGATAACGAACAATGAACCATCGTCTTAGTTTGGCTTTGTTTCGGTTGATCGCATCAATTTAAATTGAGGCATTCATTTTTTTCTTTTGTTATTTCATTTTCTTTCATTTTTTTTCCATTCATCATGAAATTTTCTTTGATGTTTTGAATTGTGATTTGTGCACTCTTTTCCGGAAACGAATAAAACGCAAAATTCATTTGGATATTGTTATAGCAGCAAAGTCCAAGACAAGTAACATTGTTTTATTTACGTTAATGATGACGGATGATATTGGCATCTCACATCTCGCTATCGAAATACATGAAATGTAATTAGGTGTCGTAAGTGTTACAAAGCCGTTGAAAATGAAACGTTTGGCGATGGAAAATCGATTTTGGTAGACGCGTGAGAAAAACATTTCGGAATATGATAATTTTTTTCATCTTTTTTCTTTCAAATATATTAGCTTCTAAAAATAATTACGACTCATGATTCATGTCAACTGATTTTCGTTATAAAAAAAATTAATTTTCACTCTGGAACACGGTTCAAAATGTTAACAAATTTATTACTTACCGCATTAATGTGAACGAAATTTTGTCTGTCACTCAGCTCGTGTATCTTATCGCTCTCGAATCAAGTCCATTAAGAAATATACGGCCCATTGTTTTACACTCTCATTTTTCATGTTGTTGTTGGAAATAACTTTTCAGAAGCGGTTCTTCGAACTGGATTGGCCATTATATAAAAACGATAGGCTCAGTCAATGAAAACGAATTTTATGTTCATGCATTTCGTTGTTTGAATCGAAACTAGTAAGTAATGCTGCAAAATTGCAAATTCCTCATATAAATTTAATACGAATTCATTCAATTTTCTGTTTACAACATCTTTGCATGTGGAAGCTTATATACAGTAAAGTCTCTATAAAAGGACCATTCCTCATTTGTGGACCAATATGCCAGCAACCAAAGTGGTTCTTTTAGAGGAACTTTACTGTATATTCATTGTTCACTTGATTTTAGTACCTACAATTTAATCATTTGTTATGCAAATGAAAAAATCAATTATTTAAGATACTCCATTATCATACATCATACCATATCAAGATACTCCGGCTTCAAACTGTAATATGACATTCGATCCGAAATGAAATAAAAAGAATAATGACATTTGTTCGAGACATTTTTTATTGGAAAAGGAGATTTGAATTAATTTTTGAGATGATTCAGTTTCGCTGCGTTGCCTTCATCGATATTTTTTTCGAGTTTAAACTTAAAATCAGATTTCCTATTATCTAGATGTAATTAGTTCTGGTGGCATATGACCAGAGTCACCCAATAACCGTAACGTGACTCGACCAGATGGTTGAATGGAAATCCATGTGATTGATGCGTGATTCAATGAAATACGTAGCCAAGCTTCGGGTGGGATTTGGAGTGCTCTGAAATAATTAAAGTGAATATATTGTTTGCTTTTCATTTCATATAATTGATTAACATTTCAAAAGTGATAAAAAGTGAGAGCTTACCGACAAACGAAATATCTAATAACATTAGCATGACAAACGATCAAAGTATAAGAGTCTTTTTCTTGTTTGGCACTGGCCCGATGAAAGTATTTTCGGAATCCAGCTTCGATCCGAGCGCCGTCTTGAAAAAACTGCTACAGAAGATTGAATGAAATTTTTAAGTGACACGCAAACAGTGAAAATGGATCAAAATACAAAACAAAATGTACATGCGGCTCTGGATGCCAGTGTCCGATAGCTGGTTCTGGTGGGTGAGGGGCCTAAAAAATAAATAAATAAATAATCAGATTAAATAGAGAATAGCCCAGAATTTCGCGGATCTCGAAATTAATTACGGGAATATTTGAAAACGTACCCCCTCCTCGATAAGCGAACAATTTTCCATTTTTACATTGGCTATATGCGTTGATATAATTTTTCCCGTCCTGAAAATGAATAAATGATCAAATTAAATAGAAAATAGGCCAACAAATTCAAAAAAACATTGCCAATTGTTTAGAAATAAAAATATAAAATTTACTCTTGAGCTCGCGTCATTGTGGATCGAATCATTTTATCGAATGGCAATTTTAAATTTTTTAAACGATCACCAGAGCTGGCAGCTTGTTTTCGTCCCAATTCGGTTAAATATCGATCTGCATCAGTACTACCATCTAAATTATATTGACCATGACGAATTAAAATCAAATGACGTAAAATTTACTCTTGAGCTCGCGTCATTGTGGATCGAATCATTTTATCGAATGGCAATTTTAAATTTTTTAAACGATCACCAGAGCTGGCAGCTTGTTTTCGTCCCAATTCGGTTAAATATCGATCTGCATCAGTACTACCATCTAAATTATATTGACCATGACGAATTAAAATCAAATGACGAACAGCCTTTGGTTTGACAGCTTCCAATTTTTTATTGTATTTATTTTCTTGTTCTGGTGTTGCTGATGCTTTTAGCGGCTTAAGCAAGCTAGATGGTTCACGACTATGTGAAAAACAGAAGAAAATAGTATAAATTTGATTTAAATTTTAAACTATATCAATTTATTGATTCTGAATTCCGATATGGAATCACTCACTGGTCCCAATTAAAATCCCATTTGGCATCTGTTGGAACAATTGTGTTGGTGGTCCATGAATTATGAACGACTCCTTTACTTCGTTGGAAATATAAGTATGCACCAACACCAGTACCACAACCGACGGCAACGGCTGTTAGACGTTGAAGCTTCGACCAATAACTCATTTTATCTGTAGAACAATAAAAACGTTTCGTTATCTATATCACATAAATTGTGGATCAAACCAGTTTTTATGTTTCCTTTTTGACTACGTTTATCGAATGATCGTTTTCGTACTTGTAAATGTAATACTTTCTTTATCCAAATAGCGACGTCACGAAGCTATACTTAAGAAGATTTGTTCCAATAAAAATGAATTGCCAAAAACAAAAGCCGCAAATATATGAAATTAAATAAAATGGAACTAAGAGATTGTGTTAAATGATCGATTCGATAATAATACTCAAATTAAATTAATTCATATTTCAATTGGGATTTTATTCCATTTGCTATTAGGCCTACAACACAGCTCACAACAAGACCACTCATTCATGAATTGTCACTGACAGGCAACTCTTGTTGATTCGCGCCTTGTGACACATAACCACATTTTGCGTTGAGTGGAGCACTAACAAAATGAGTCAAATTGAAAGCATAAATTTTAAATAAAACGTTAAAATTGGAAATGCAAAATATTTCAATTTGGAGCGTGCGTTTGTGAAGCCAACAATCCATTCATAACAATTTTTTGTTTTTGAAATATACGTAATAATATCGGATTATGAAATTCGGCCGAAATATGGAATTAACATATTTTGAATCAAATAAAATGTTAACATTGAACTTTTATTTTTTTTTTACGATTCGAGCCAAAAAACGAAACCATTAAATTGAGACACACTTTTACGCATCTTTCGATTCGAAATTTTAAAATGAACGTGATACGTGACGGGTTTTTACTTTTCTACCATCCATAATGGTGGAACAAGTATTGGTTTTGGGTGTCGTTGTCGTCGTCAGCTATTTAAATAACTCTCTCCCAGTTTATTATACGTCAGTACAAAATCCTTTATCGTGTAGAGGGAGTTCTTAGAATGATCTTTTTTGATTTTAAAAGTATAAGACCTCATAAAAAAATTTTATGGCTACTACAGTGCACCCTATGAAATTTTGTTTTGAAACAAATTTTCGAATTTTTGGAAATCGTTTAAAACGCGCATTGAAAAAAATCAAATATCATTCAATTCAGAAACTATCAAAAAATCATGAGAACAGTGCGGAAAAGTATGTTTTAATTAATGATTAATAGGCAGAATGACAGAGACCAGTTGATTAACATGAATATCAAAGCTATCTACCAACCTTCAGAAATGTAAAACAGCATGGGTTTTAATTTCAATTTTCTTTTACAGATTTTATCCGAACAGAGCAAAAATGTCACCAAAAATGCCACTCGTTTGGCCGTTTATGCTATTACTATCTTCGTTCTCAGGCACTTGGGGAATTCCATTGAATGTTGCCCATCCGGATTCGTATGAAATGTATTCTTATAAATCACCTAGAACTATGAACGAATTGAAACAACAACATATGCGCCAGGCAATGGTCGATGTTAGTGTCACCATAAAAGAAGTCCAGAACATTTTAAGAAATGATCCAACCCTACCAAGATTAACGAATGGCGAAATTGAAGATTTATTCGAAATGGTCACAAGGGAAGAGTACAAAAGGAGTATCGCAGCTGGAGATTATGAGAGAGCCAAACATATGCAGTCGTTGATGTTGGTGCTTCCATTTAATGCAAACAGTCAATCTGATGAGCGGTTGCAGGTTAGTGCTGTTATAAAACTTTTATTGAAAATGTGTTTGTTCATGATTTATTTTAACAGGAACTTTTCACACGGACTCCAGCCACAAAAATGGTAAACATTGACCCCAAAAAGCCAAAACCGCAACGCATCGTGTTGCCTGCATCAGCAGAGAATTCAATTGGTGACATGACTGGAGCCTATTCTGATATTGAATATCATCAATTGCCGACAACTTTTAAGCCAGCATCAAATTACGTAACCGCTCCGATAACAACATTCCATCCAAAAACACCAGCGGATGCACGTCTTTCTATTTCAACTTATCATCCAAAAACATCTGTGAGCAAAGTGTTGCCTTTTTCATCAACTGTCGAACCTTCCAATAAAACACCTGAAAAGTACATCAGCCGCTACGATGCCACGACAACATCATATCCCCCAACCAAAGTCTCATCAATGCGTCCAAATGTCAAGAAATTGCTCTCAACCATCGGTCTTCAGCCGGATTACACGGCAGTTGATGCAATTTCCACGTACAAGTCTACTACAGCTCAGCCCAGTCCTGCATTTACAACGTTGTCGTCCACAGGAAAGCCTGAGCTAACACCAGACCTAAAGGAGTTGTTGGAATCATTTGGATTGCTTACGAATGAAGCACCACCAGCTCATATAACCGCAGATCCAGAACAATATCAAGATGAATTTCTGCCGGTTTTCCCAAGCGCATTGACAGATGAATCGCTCTCGGTTAGTGAATTCAAACCGTTGCCAAGGTCTGTAACTGCTTCGGAAATCGACGAAAAAGCCGAAACAGCCGAAAATTCATTCGAAACTAGAGCCGATGATTTCTCATCTTTTAAACCATTGCCAATACCAAATGATCGGCCGGCTCCAAAGAATGATGATGAGTTCAAGAGTATTTTGGAAACATATGGCCTTATCGAACCAGATGCGTCACGCAATGAGAAAACAATGGAAGTATCACAAATACAATCAAGAATCGATGATGTCTCCTCGATTGAGCGGACAGATACTAAAACTAAGAAAATGCTGCAGATTCCAGAAGTTAATGTCCAATTTTTAACTCCAGATTTGGTCAAAGTACTCGGCGAAATTGGTGTTAAAAATGCCAAGTCTGATAGTATGACAAAATCGACACCACATACAACTCAAAAGTATGAAGAACCTTCCACATCTTATTCTCCAACTGTACAACAAACCTCCGTCACAATGGAAAATGACTTGCAAAAATTACATCATTTACTCGACACCATTAAAGAATTAGATAAATTAAATGCAAACCTTACCGAAGAAGAGCTCGAATCGTTGAATCCGAAAAATTTTAATTTTAGCAAAGATCTGTCAGATCAAGGACCAAATCCAATAGAATCTTTCTATAGTTCGAATTATGCTTCAAAAAATGAAGTAAAACGCCAAACTAATACATCAGAACCAACCAAAATTTCATTAGATCTTACAGCAACGACAACAGATGAACCAACTAGTGATTCAGACAGTGATGAAACGAGAATCGATGCTTCTAGCACTACTGAAAGAGAATCTGCCGTAGAAACTACAACTCCCGAACGCAACGGAAAAAGTGAAAAGGATTCGGTTCGTTCAACAACTGAAGATTCCCGGAATGGTAGCATATCCGATTTGGCTGACTCATTTGGTGGAAATGAGGGTTTGGATTCAGTGTCTGAGGAACCTTTGCCACCACCAAAAAAGAATGGTTTTTACTTTTTCTCAGATTGGAACTCCTTTTTAGAGGTTGGATTAGAAGAAGATAAAGTTGAAGTTCGATTTGACCCAAAAATTGGAGATTCAAGTCCATTCATCCCGGTAAAAATTCCATAATTTCAATAAATTATTCACGTACATTTTGGATTTTTTTTTATTTCTATTTGTATCAATCGTTGAATATAATTATATTTAGGAAATATTATGAAGAACATGAAAATGTAAGACGGTGGTCGGTGGCCTGAAGTGAATTTACTCATTTAAATTTAAGAAATTGTAAATATTTAATATAATAAAGATCTTGAAATCAGCTATTGACTATGTCATTTTGCAGATAAATCGTACACACTTACGATTTTTGAGAAATTCGAAAAGGAAATAACTGGTTTGATTCAATTTTGAAAGTTTGATACGTGATTTGACTTATTGTCACACTTGATACGCTTAATTTACTAACTCTTTATTTCAATAGTATGTACTCAAAACTATTCGATCGTCTGATTAAAATACATAAATTACGATCGAGGAAGTGGCACTAAATATATTGGCTGAAAGACTCATATACTTGGGTACTATAATTAAATTACTCGAATTCCATTCGATTGATGTTTGGAAAATAATGTCGAATGATAAATGAACCTAATCCTAAATTCTTATCAAGAGAATTTTATCCTTGGATGAACCTCAATGTGAAGCATACATTTCAAAAGCATTTTCTAATACTAGTTTTCTAATTTTATTTACAAATATCATCTTTGAAAATTTCGGGGAAAATTTATGCGTCATAACGATACCGATCGTTTAAATAAATGATTAATTATTTATTATTTATGAATGTTTAATTGCTAGAACGTCTCCCGTAAAGTGCAGAAAACTAAGAAAATGAAAAATTAAAATTATGTTTGCTATGTTTGTTTATCGATCCGAATTGAAACTTTGTATTTGTGTTTAATCTTTTTTTGCTACATTCGGCGTAGAATTTTTTGTTTTCCTTTTTTTCTTCGTCCTATCTTTAAACGAGCTTTCGACCAACTTTTAGTGGTTTTCAAAATCTTCCAAGACTTCCAAAAATCTTCAAAATTATAAAAAAACTTTCTTTTTAAATAGTTATCTTTTGATGTCACTTCGAGTTTGATAGGATCATTGGTGCCGAATTCTGTCTATACTTGTGTCTTTTCAATATTTTGTTTTGAATAATTTTCAATCATGCGGTACTTGAAAAAATGAATATCACAAAAGTTTCTTAAATCATTTATGAATAAATTAAATTTTAGTTTAAAATTTCTATTTTAAATTTGTCTTAAAATTGCCGTGATATAATTGCGTCTTAGAAACTGGAGATGCTCGGTCACTTTTAAAGCGGTCACACCTCAATACTATTTAGACTTCCACATGAGATATTTTCATTGTTCCGACTACCCAAACGATGCCTTTTACTTGATGCTACTGCTGTTGCCACTCGGCTTGGTATCGGTGATCGATTGTGTAAGACGTCATTATTCATGGCTGCATTACGCATAAAACGTGGACTATTTGGAACTGGAACTCCGTTGCCTGTTGTTCGGCGTGGTGTACGTCGTAATGAGGGAATGCGATTATTTATATCTGTTTGTGGAATGCCCAGTTCAATAGTTGAACCGATATTTTGAATTGGTGGTAAACCATTTAAAAGTGCACCGTTTAATTGTTGTTGCTGTTGACGATGCTGATTCCGGCGATTTGCTTGTTCGATGTTTGTTACAGGCTCACAATTATTGTTCGCAATGTGCGTATTCTCGGTCAATCCGGGTGTTATTGATGATGGAAGAAAACGTAGTTCCATCACAGTGCGATTCTACAAAAAAAAAAAAAAACCTTAAAGCTTCTTACTCATTCTTTTCAATGTTTAATTATTAATATACAGCGATTAATATGAATATTATTCATTGAATAATAATAAATAATTTAATGGGACGATATTACGACTGACTGCATGCACAATGCACAATGCACAATATTCATTGTTTAATTTTATACGATTAGTTAATGTTACGGTGATCAATTTAGTTTAGTATTGGATTTGGGTAAATGATAATAATAATACGAAAGTTGTTAATTCAAAACGTCGACAAGTATAGACCGAAGACGAGCTTTGGATGTCATGAATCAATGGCGTAATATCGAAAATAAAATGTTCGTTTTCAATACATCACAAAACCATTGTTTCACACTTACTGGGAATTGGATTGATTGTTATTGTTTGCTAGTTTTGATTAGACGATGTGGTGGTACTACATGAAGATTTGCATGATAGTTTAATACCTTTTCGCCGTCACCAGCTAGTGGATTTGGTGTGATGTTCATACGCGGTACGACACCATTCAATCGGCTCGTTTTGTGCACTGGAGAATTTGTTATAATTCTTCCATTGGTTCCTGTATTGCCCACTGGAAAACCATTTGCCTCAGTTTGCAGGTGATCGGGATGGGCTTTATTCTCGTTTGCATCTGTTGTTAATAAAAAATATGATTTAGTCTCGGATACTTTGGATTTTTAATCAATACCATTACCATCTAAATCGGAATCTTTCCTACGTTTCATAAAGAAGCAAAGCAGAATGAATGTAAGCACTAGAATTGAACAGGCTCCAGTTGCTCCGGCAATGAAAAGAACATATGGTCTAGCTGTTTGGGATTCACCATGTGATTTATTAACGCTCGTATCAATCGGTGATGGAGTTGATGGCTCTGAAAAAAAGAAAAACAAATAAAATTCATTTTCAACATTGAAGTTTTGTAAGCCGTAAGTGGTAAGCATCACCAATATAAGACTTACTCAATGTTTTTCCCGTGATGATGGCCATAAAATCAGATGCAGCCGACGATGTATAGCTTTGCAACTTGAATTCATATGCGGTGCCTGGTTCCAAGTTGTCAATTCGAAAACTGCGCCTATCCATACCATCGACAGTTGCTTTCGAATATTCACCAGCGGTTGATGCAGGACGATAATGTGCATAAAATCCATCAAATGGTGTTTGATTATGTTCAGGAAGTACCCAATGCAAAACAACTGAATTTTCAGATATTGGTTCAACACTCGTAAGATTTGGTGCCGGTAAATGACCTTCACTAAGTGGTATTTGTGAGCCACGTAAGAGTAAGAAATTTTTCGATACATTGCTTAATGTATTATCATTGTTTGAATAGACAGCCGCGATTCGGAAACGATACAAATTATTCGGTTTCAGATTGTCAACTTCGTACATGAAGACAGTTGGTGGAATATCGTCATTTGCAGTCATCCATTGTGATCGCTTTTTGTCATGTGTATTACCAATCAACCGATATTGTACTTTGAAGAATTGAATCGGTAGGCTTTCTCGCGGTGATACCGACCAACGAACCATTACCTTATCATCACTCAGACGTGTTACGTTTGGCCGAGATGGTGGAACCATTATCGCTAAAACAGAAATCAAAGTGAACAATATTTATTTTATTATTGAATTTGTTTAAATGATTGCTATACATAAAAGAAATTATTTGTATATTTTCCTCGTGTGGTCGACCGCATACATAAATGGAATGTTCAATACAAAAATGGAATATAATTGTAACATTCGTATAAAATCCATTGGAAATAAGTCAAATAAAAGCGATTTCAATTCAAATGTTTCGAAAATAAAAATGCAGTTTTAAGTCGTAGACTTGAAATTAGATAATCAAAATTCGATTGTGCAACGCTTGGAATTTTCCTTCGTTAGAAATTCACACGGGGACGCTTCAGTGGTCTACCGATGGAATTTTTCTCAATCGATCAATCGGTTATGAAGCAATGATCAATGAAAATGGAATACTTGACATTATTACCGTCGTTTTTTGCATCGCGAATGGGCTGAAATATTTTTGAGTCGATGAATTCTACATTTGGATTATTTACAACGAAAAACATATCTATTATTGTTAAATGGGCACAAAATGTATGCCAAATGTGTAGATGGATTTTCCACATTTGCACATGAAGGAAAGAAAATAATTTAAACTGTTTGATCAAACTAGAAATAAACATTGCGATTGGCGATTTGATATATAATTACAAATCAATTAAGTGATTATGCAGATTAGCGCAGTTTATGCCATAGATGCGCGATACGTTCCTTTTGAATACCACGGTTCAGTCAGTAGAGATTAGCCTCGAGGCAATGCATGTCACTCTCTTTAGCACCTTTATTATAAATCGATAAAGTTGGACTATATTCTATGTGTCACCTGAACCAATTTCCTTTCAGATGATAGATTATTATGAAATGCCATCAATAATAATTGCTGCGTATGCGCGCAATGTTTAAAGACACTTTCAGCTTCAAATTTCTTTCTTTGCTTGTTTCTAGCCAGCAATCAATTGGTACTGACTTCCGCATAATAATTATCACATGAAGTGCTCGACTTTGCGTACCTTTTCATTACGAAGTAAAGGAATGGAGAAATAATTGAATGTTCGATGAACAATTTAAATTCAATGAAGAAAAGAAAGATTGTGTCTCAACTTTCGGATGCTGGGCGGAAAACATGTTTCATTACATATGATATCTTATGTCACCAACAGGAACTAGAAAAATTAGACCGAATTCGTTTCTATTCGGTTCTCTGTGAACATTGTCCCATCGTGAAAAAAGCAAGTTCTCTTCCGTACTGCGAAGCAATCCCCACGAGGAACAATAAATGTTAATTTTCTTTGTAGTATGGCGATTACTTTCCAATCTACTCTTGTCAGGTATGTTGCATGCTAGGCTACAAATAATAATTTCATTGGTCCAATTTAGATTGTCGTCGTTAAGCTAAGTTATGCTAAATGATAAGATATTGATGGATAAATTTGAGCTCAACACTAGAAGTCGTAGGCAACTTTTACAAGCATCAAAGAAAAGAAAAGCTATCGAATAAAATTTGATATGATTTGAAGGAGAATCTACGTCGACTAGCCTAAAATCTTACGTGATCGATTAACAATTGAGAATTGAATTTATTAGGAAGCAACGAACGCACCTAATAAACCATAAACTTATCAGAAAAATTAATAATAATAATAATCTGAAAATTGAGTGTTGACCATTTAATCAGATTTTATTTGTATGCTGAAAATTATGTAGGGATTCAAGTATTATTAATGGTTTGTCATTGCATGTTGGCAAACGGGCAAAACTCGGGCAAATATGCAATAATAATTGCTATTAAAATTAAATATAGAAAAATATCAAATAAAATGCCTAATGCCCAACAATGAAAACAAAACACGAATGATCAATCAGTTATGCGCGAGTGTGTTAAATGCTATGGAAAAAATTGCGCAATCAGCTATTTATAAATAATCCATAGCCATACGACATTCGGCATACATCATCACCTGCATTACAAATCTTTATCAATAAAATTGATGGTAAACGGTGAACACGGATCACCGATCGCAGATCATATGAAAACTTCTATGAAAAACAACGACTAACCGTGCAATCTGAATGTGTCAATGCTAATGTTTTATGCGTGGATGTTATTCGCGGATTTGTTGAATTTGATGTATGTGACGAGCAAGCAAAGCGCAGTGAAAAAAAGAACCGATCAAAGAAGAAATTATTACTTATTAATGCAAGCATTTACTTTTTCCATTGAACTATGCATGGTAGTAGCAATGCTGTCGTATATTTTCCACATCAGTCGATCAATATTTATATATATTTTGCTATTACATATTATTGCGTTCGGAGCCATCGTGTGTGAGCAAAATTATTATGTGATAATTTCGCATTTCTTTTGGTCAAATAAAATCAAAAGTGGATTAATCGTAGCGACTGAAGTTCCTATAAAAGCCAACGCACATGACACTGGCTCAAC
This sequence comes from Mayetiola destructor, assembly GCA_000149185.1. Classification (NCBI taxonomy): domain Eukaryota; kingdom Metazoa; phylum Arthropoda; class Insecta; order Diptera; family Cecidomyiidae; genus Mayetiola; species Mayetiola destructor. The sequence continues at coordinate 123,703 of GL501488.1, read as the reverse complement.
ATTAGACTTGAGCTTCTCGATCGAAGCGGATTATTCATCAACAAATAATCAGTGCATGTGATTTTAGTCTCTTCGTACAAATAGCCTTGTTTGGATTATTTTTAGATTTTTAAAGTGTTTCTTTTAAAACGGCTACATTTTTCCAATTCGAAAATGAATAAATATGTTGTGAGTTGAATAAGCTTTTGGTGGAATTTCCATTCATTCATTTTTAGAGTGTTTTGATACAATTTAAACTTTTCTAAAATTATTATAAAAGGTGTGTCTGGTTTTCATCACCACAATCGTTGGCTCACTTCGTGCTGAGGACGTGAATAATGAGCAAAAGAGTCAACAACCAATTAAGGAATCTCAACCACGTAAAAGGGATATTGGAATTAGCGGCTTAGGTATTTCGCATGGCTTCCGTGGTCTGCATGGCTTTGGTAGTAGTCTGAATAGCCCGAATAGCTTTAGTGGATTGAGTGACTGCGATACACCATCGCTTGGATTACATGCTCATTCAAGCTATGCTCCAGGCTTTTCTTCAAGCTATGCTCCAGGCTATTCTTCAAGTTATGCTCCAAGCTATTCTTCAAGCTATGGATATGGCCATGGTTACTTGTCGTCTGGAATCGGTAAATTGATGTGAATTAAACAAATTTTAAAGTTTATTCTATTAAAAGGAAAATTCCTTTTACTCAAAGAAAGTGGAGTCCTGTCTGGAGAGAGTGGAGTCGTGTCTGGTGGATTTATATCATCGTCACCACTGATTTCATCATCTTATGCTCAACATGCACCAATAGCAGTTTCGCATCCCGTAAATTTTCAAACACCAATTATATTTGGAGAGCGATTTGCCTCATTTTTTTGTTTTTCGTTAGACTGTTGCCGTCACTCCAACTGTAACTAAGGTTATTGATCGACCCTATCCAGTGCCCTATGCTGTTGATCGACCGGTTGTCGTTCCAAGGTAGTACCTCTTTTCGCAATTTATGTATGTTTTGCCAAATCGATTTTTACATTATTATATGTCCATTTTTCAGACCAGTGCCAGTAGATAGACCCTATGCGGTTCCGGTGGCTGTCGATCGACCAGTCGTCATTCCAAAGTAACTTTTTTTTCGTTATTTTTTAATGCAGCTCCTTTCACTGAATTCTTTTAATCTCTTTTCAACTTGTTTATAGGCCTTACCCCGTCCATGTGCCAGTGACAATAACAAAGTGATTCTTTTTCATTCATTACATTTCTTCAAACAATTATAATCCCAACTAACAAATAATTTATTTTTGGCTTCGTTGTTATTCAGGAAAGTGGCTATTCCAGTGCCCCAACCTTATGCGGTGCCACATCCCTACCCAGTCCCAGTCTCAACGCCATTAACGTCCGTTTCGGTGTCTTCACCAGATATCTACAGCCATGGTATTGTGACACTTCTCTATCTCCTTTATTCCCAATAAATTTTATTGATAGAATTAAAAATTGGCTGAATTTTATTTGTCTTTCAGGTCATGGTTTCAGCAACTATGGCTACCGTGGTGGCTATCATAATCACGGATATGGATCGTCATATGCATCACCGGTATTTGCAACATCCGGATTAAAAGTGTATTCAAGTCCCTCATATGGTGGAACATACAAATATGGAGGTTCAAGCAGCATATACAATTCACATTATGGCAGTGGATACGGTTCCACATATTCAGGTGGAATTGGATTGAGCTTGGGCTCGAAATATTGGCCGTTGAAATTTGGCATTTCAAAATACCATAATCAGTGGTAATGATCGAATTGCTTGAAACCAAACAAGCGTCGAATCATGTACATTTTTTCAGAAAATTCGTTATCGTTTTATTTACTAATTCGAATAATCATCATTGAAATAAAAAAAAAATCGCTATAATTTCTTTAAAAACATTTGATTTCATTTCAAGTGGAATAAAAGAAATTTTTTATAAACTAGATAGCCGTTTTTGAATTTTGTTTGATTGAGTAGATGTATCATAATATATGAAAATGTAATGTTTCGTTTGACACATTTGTTCTCACATACGTGTGTGAGCACAAAGCGATGAGTATTTGTCAGACAAAGACAGATAATTGTTGCTCTTCATTTACTGTATGTTCCCTCCATTGAATCACTCAAACGTGCAGTTGACTCTTTCTCACTGAATTTAACTCATCATCAACAGCACACATACAACTAGCTATTGGATACACACTCATTAGTGTAAACAGGAGAGAAAGAGACAACATTAGGTGACTTAGAGCGAAAACAAGTTTATGAGCTCAAAATGAACGCACTTTTGTCTTGTGAACAATTTTCATTTGACAGTCATTGAGTTGAGAGATTCCTTTTTACCAACCGAGTGATATTTCGTGGTGTTTTAGTTGAAATTCCATTGATTTGGATCGACAACAAACATTTCAAATTGAGAATTTGTTCGAATTTTTGAGTGAAACGAAAAAATGGTTAAAATTTAAATGAAAATACGTTTATTTTAGTGAAATTGTGCATGCGTCTAAAACAAAAGCAAACCCACTCGGTTCATCACACAGGAAAGAAATAAAATTTCGATTACGCTTGCATATTTGTTTTGTATTTTCTTCTTAAAATCAATAAAAAGCTCGAAACGATGGATGATAAGAAGTCATTAAGATTCACCGAAGAAGAGAAAAATGTTTTGTTTTCTCTATTCATGAAATATAAAGATATTATTGATATTCGACATCGTCGCCATTCACAGTCACAACATAAACAGGCTGCATTACGAAAATGTTGGGATTCCATTTTGAACTCGTTCAATGAACATCCGGATACCAGCAAACGGTCAATGAAACAAATTCAAAAGTTTTGGTTAAATTCAAAGTAAGTGGTTTCAACTGGTTTCAACTGACGTTTATTGCATGCTTGCAGTGGACTCATTTACAAATTGGTGTTTTTTTTAGACTAAGGAAGCGTTTACCGGGCGAAAAGGAAGGAAGTAAATCACCGGATAAATCACCAAAAGCAAAAATATTAATGCATATGAAGACAGAACGCAAGACTTCAAGCGATGCTGCTTATCAAGAGCTTGTTAAGACATGCAAAGATTCAGAAAATGAAGATGATGAAGATGAAAATGAAGACAGAAAAATGATAATGGAAACAGCCGATGAAATTGAATTAACTGAAACCAGTACTGGCAATGGTGAGCAATATGAAGAACAGTATGATCCATTGGGAGAAACCTATTTCCAAAACGATTCGATAACATTAAAAGTGATTAATGATCAAATTGGTAAGCGTTCGTTTGCCTAGTTAGGCGCCGTTCAGACTTTTCAATGATGACTATTTGATAATTACGTATTATTATGTTTTTTTTTTTTGCAGATTTGGCTCTCGCAACACCGGCTCCATCAAGTCTGGTGACCATTCCGGCGGCTAGCCAACGCACAGCTGCCATTATTTCAAATCAAAATTTTGAGCCACAAATCAAAAAGCAGAACGAAATTTCATCGCCATCATCGGCGGCTGCTACAACAGCCTACATCACATATTCACCACAATCAACATCAACGCTCGGCAATCAAAATATTCAATTAGTTAAAAGTGCAACAGGAAACTATCTCATCACAACACCATCAAATGCGAACTCATCACAGCAACATGTTTTACGGAACATTCGTATCGGTCAAAGTTCTCCGGTTAATACGAACACTTCTAACACCAAAGACATGGAGAATATGAGTTTTCAAGAGCTACAGAAGCAAGAGCAAATGTTACGGATTCGTGAGGCTAAGCTTCGCTGCGAAGTTCAGGAAATGGAAAAAGAAAAAGCCCGAGAAGAATTGTTACAAATGAAGGAAGTTCATCGAATGAAAATCAAAGAAATGGAAACCCGGTTACGTAACATGGAACGCTCTTGATATGGCAATTAGAAAAAAATTGATAATTAAAAATATAAATATGATTTAGCCTTGTTTTTAATCAAATTGTCATTTACTTAAAAGTGAGTAAAGTATTTTAAATTGTAACTTTGAAATAAATCTATAAGTTTATAAATAAAATATCGAAAAACTTACTGTGTTTGGGTTTCTTTCGTCCTTTGTTCATTTTGCGCTCATGATTGCTTTTCGACATATGTGGAATAGTTCCTAATGGATGACTGGCAATCATATCGCCCGAAATCTGTTTCGGTTTCACTTGAAGGAGTTTGCTTTCAGCAACTTCACCTTCTTCGTTGCGGGCAAAGCACTGAATAATGCCGGCATGTTTTTTTTGCAACGATTCGATTATTAATTTCGATCCATCGATCCGAATGCTCGAATCGAGACGCGTATCCTCACCATTGATCAACCAATAGGTGGTGGGACTTGGAAAACCAATAGCTTCACATTCCATTTCAAGTCGTTCACCCTCATCAGTAAGCGTGTCGATTGGTCCTTTCGTAATTTTTGGAATTTCCAAAATTTCAAGTCGAATCTGATGCTCTTTAACTGGTGCAATACCATTATCTAATCGGCACATATATTCGCCACGATCCTCACGTCTACATTAGCGAAAAGCGAAAAAGAAAATTAATATTGAACATTAATCAAATTATCAAAAAAGAAACTACATTAGAATATTAACTTACCGGGCATTCAGAATTTGCAATCCATAACCGAAAATTGATGTGCGATTATTGGAAATGCTAGCATCTGGTCGGCTCCAAACAGCACTTGGAACTGGATTACCAAAACCAGGACATTCCAGAATAGCTGTTGTGCCTGGTTTCACAATCACTGTGCTCGGTGAATTGTAAAGCAATGCAGGTGATGCTCTGTTCATATTATCTACTGTAATGCTCACTTTCTGCAGAGTTGTCACTTCATTTCCAGTGATGGTGTTCATTGCTGAACACCAATATGTTCCAGAATCATTTTGAGTCACAGATTGTAATACGAGAGCTCCGGTTGCTAATTGCTTTCTTGTCGGAATTAGCTGGTTATCCCTGCAAAGTGATGAATTCATTAAATTTTATTTATTCATTGAAAATACGTATTCATTTTTCCTCTTTAATTCTCATACAACTTACTTGTGGAAATTCCAAACAGGTGCTGGATTTGATATAACATCACCACAATTTATCAGAATACTATTGCCAGGGTGAACTTTCCAATGTAACATTCGCGGATTGACTGATGTATTGACACTAATATCAGCCAAAATAAGTTTTGCCGGCGTGGATGCTAATGCAGCAGGTCCAAGCCATGCAACGCATTGATATTCTCCGGCTGATTGTTGATTCACATAAACTCGTAATTTAGAAAAATTATCTTCAGTCGTTATATTGTATCCATTCTGATAAAAATAAGGAGAAAAAAAAACATTTTCATTTTATGAATCATTTCCAATTATTTATTTCACCATAAAAATTCACGAATACGAACCGATTTAAAGAGACGCGTAAATTCACTGAATCCATTTATGCTGTTTGCTCGTTGCTTTTGGGGTCTAAATCGCCATTCAATTCGATCCGGAACTAAATTTAAGCTACACTCAAATAAAACCTCATCATACAATGGCGCTATCGTTGATTCTGGTTGTCGTTGCATGCTGACGCCAATTCTCTCAGGCATCGCATGGGATGTGGAAGATTGTGATCCGGACGAAATTGCAGCTGAGGCCATATACCGATCATTATACGCAAATTGTTGTGATAAAAAAAATGCAACGAAAATGCTCGCTTTGAACTTTCGAACGAATTCCTTCGAAATTGATAGTGCGTGTCGGTGTGACATTTTTCAGTTGTTCTTCTTTTTAATTCGTTACACTTGACAATTCTGAAATGAAACAAAGAAAAGAGATTGAAAATATGATTTTAAATCGAAATGTCTAAAACTTGTTTTGGGATTTTTGGGGAACTGGATGCTGAATGGTGAGTAAAGCTCAAGAAACTACTATTTTTGTCAAATTTCATGCGTTCCCATTTTCGCGCATTATATCATTAGTAAGTGAATAAGAGTGTATTTTCGAAATTGTTGTTGGTCACGCGATTCTGATTTCCCAATGGCAGGACACCAATAATGTATTAATCTTTCACCCACGTTCAATTTATAGAGATTAATCTTAGTCTTTAGCTTTTGGCTGAATGCGCACACATTTCTTTCAATTTATTAAAATGAAAATTTCAAAGAAAAAAGAGAAAAGATTGCTTTCAAACGGTTGAAATGCAAACGATTTAATTGTTACAATTGGTCTTGTACCAGGTACATGGATTAGAATCACTCATACGGTGGTCATTGGTCACTCGTTGTTATTCATGCGGATCTTCTGTATATAAAAATACCTAATCATTCACCAACACAACATTAAAACTCCGTTTATTGGTTTAATCGATTCATCCAGCTTACTCAATGCGATTAGTAATGAAGCAAAGGCACACAGTACACGGCACACGGCCCGCTAAACCATTCACTCAAAACGAATAAGACAATCTAAATGAATTCGAAGAATCTGAAAGCGATCGCTTTTTTTATAAGCCACATAAATAAATGCCACACGAGAGAATTTTCACACGTTAACTCGTTTTCGTATCGATGTTATATTTTCATGTGATTTATGTACGCAAACATGCAAATTTCATGTGCTCGTTCGTGGATCATTTACCACTTTGGTCTTTTTATTCATTTATTCGTTAATTTCTTCTTTTGGAATTGGAAGATTTGCATATGAAAAACTTTGTTACCGTCACATTTAAACCAAATACAGTAGTATTCATTTTGAATGATGTCGGGTTGAGCTGCGGTTACAAGAATCACACATTTAACAGTTTAAATTGATTTTGAGGCCGATTTCAGACATAAGTTTTGGGTTTTAAAACAATGAACATCATCACACGATTCGACATTTGGGATCTAGTAAATCAAATTGTTCATGAAATTTTTATTATTTGGACAAAGCATGCATAGAGGTTTTATTTTCATTGTTCAATTGTCGGGCACGTTTTCGTAATGAAAGTTTTCAAACGTCTTACAGTGTATAGGTTATACTCCTCAATAGAAGTTGGAAACCGATACACGTTTAAATTTTAATAGACACCATCAAGAGGGTAAAAAGACTCTACAAATTAAAAACTAATTGAATTAAAAGGTGATAAACATTTCAAATCCATTAAAATTTGACAGAATATTCGGAAAAAGTGCCACAGACATTCAATGATCTCATCGAACTTGCGTAGCTATAATGACAGCGAATTGAATCGAATTGCCGTGATGACATTGAAATATTAACTCACAACAAATAAACCATTGGCTTTTATTTTCTGTCGTCTCTATTATTTCAGCGATTCTGTCACAATTAATTAATTTTGAGAATCTTTACAATAAACCGAACAGCCACATTAGTGAGAACGAATGAAAAACATCGATTTTACTTCGCATCGAATACCCTAGCCATCACGTGATCCAATATACGATATAGTTCATCTAAAAGGACCACTTTGGTTGCCAGCTAATTGATCCACAAATGAGAAATGGTCTTTTTATAGAGACTTTACTGTAAATAGTAAATGAAGAACAAAGATAATGAATTTCTAATGAATCGACTTATTGATTGAAAAAAAAAATTTGGTTACGGCTGTTTTTACTCTCCGCAATTGGATAACTCAATATTGGACAAACACTTTTCGAATAATAATATTTAAAACCGATGGCCAAAGTTCCATTTCGAATGTATGTTTGTTCTAGGCAATCGTTTATTTTTTGACCCAAAAGTGAGTAATAAGTTTTTCAATAAATATTTTTGTTTGAGTGAATTGCAAACGGATAAGAACTTCGTATGTTAATGGTTCTCAACATTAGTTCTTTTCTTCCGTTTGAAACTTAGAAATAATTCCAAACGCTGACCAATTTGAACGAATATATTGATGCAACATGTGCAATATGGCGGACATGCAAACGATCATTGGAATCATCAAATAATGATTATACATCGTACATCGTACATCGTACATCGTACCCAATACGATATGTGTATCTTTCTCATTGTCGTTAAATGGAACCATTTGTTTTGTTCTCTCATATTGCTTGATGTATCATATCAAGCTTAAGAATCGTGAAATGTTTGCTTGTTTATTTGTTATTTGGATAGGAGATGTAGTTTGGAATGGCATTGGGATTTTGCATAGCGAGAATGCTGGGTAAGCCTCCTCTCTCTAGTAAAAAAAATTTCAAAAATCATCAATTTTCATGGATTTTTGCTTTCTGATCGATATATCTCGAAGAATTTTTACGGAAGAAGAAGTTCTTATTGGTACTAATATTTTTCATAGCGGCAATGGTCGTCAGACATTCACAAAAACATACGAATATCGCATATGCTTGTATACCGTTTAAATATTTGCGCGCGCAATATGATTTTGTGAATTTGCGCATGCTTCTCCGAACGTACAAGCTAACGTATCTATATATAAAGGTTGTTTTTTTTTGATGGGTGCATGAGACATGTAAATATAACGAATTTTTTGTATAATATATGCCGTATCGTTTGCGGCTATTTAAAATTTAGTTTATAACAATTTTTTCGTAGAAGACCACTTTGGGTTTATACTTACACATGTCAGTTTTACAGACCATTCAAAAAAATGCCTCACACCTAAGTGACATATTGCTATCAAAATATATGGAGGTCACCATGGCCGGTATACCTCCAATTGAACCCATATACATAATTATTCGTGAATGTTATTGTTGTTGTAATTTTTTACTCTGCGTATCCCCTATACGTGGATCGGAACGAGAAATTCAAAAGATTTTTTTTCTCTGCCGTTGGTCGTCCAAACACAATATAATTTACTAGATTGTTATAGTTTTTATC
>GL501488.1:75492-111544 GCA_000149185.1 Mayetiola destructor | reverse complement strand
CCAATGCTGCATCCCCCTGATTTATTTAAATTATGAATCATACGTCTAACTGCTTTTCGAATGGTGGACAAGAATGAATTTCATGACAAAGTATTTTTTATGATATTTTATATAAAGATGATATTCTCAAGGCTTCGTTCAATCACTTGTGAAACCAGAATTTGCCAACGTTGATGAGGATGATCGTTTCAAAGTTTCCATCAATTTAATCGCCGCAGATGGTGGCATAAAGATTGAAACATATTCACAGATTAAATATTCATAATAGCGGCCGCAATAAGAGGAAACTAAATAAGGAATACTAATAACGGCAATCAACACGTCTCATCAACCGTATACGAAACCAAAGAGCTGGGACATTGCTCATAACCAAAACATCTTTTATGGAAACGAAAATGAAATGGCATATTCATCATGAAATTTTTCTTTTGTGGTGCTTCCCATTGGATGGGAATAGGAAATCGAAATTCAATAGGCCTACCGCACGATGAATGACTTTGTTCGGATTCATTTCAGTTTTGATTCGTTCCGTTTTTTCCAGTTTTTGTTTTTGTCTCTTCTTCATTCAATGTTTGATTATTCGATCGAAGCGAGTTTAATTGAAATATTCACTTCCGTTGGAATCGGAAATCCCACAAAATTTTGCCTTAGAAATCGGATATTGTTGTTTGAACATTTCAAATAATGAACTTTACTTCAGACAGTGAATATTGCTTAAAAAAAAAATACTCAAAATTTAGAAAACTTCCTAGGGCTCATTTTCGGCGATCGAAGAAAACTTCAGTCTAATCTATTCAGTTGTTTCAATGCTATGTACAATGGGGCAAGAAAGGTTAACCGCACATAAATTCTATTTAATATTTCTAACTTCCTTCTGATTATCATCGGGGTGACTATTCTCAAAAATCTGAGTGACAGAAAATTATCGTGGCACCTCTTTGGGGTAGACCTCCACCAATAGTCAACCCGATGATGATCAGGCATAAATTGTGACAAGAAATCGGCGAGAAAACGGTGGGAGTGACAAAAAATACCTAAGAAAGTCGATGTAAAGGGGGAAAACAATACCAAAAACAACAATCATGTATGCATAATTATTTTCGTTGACACTCTTGTCGTTTTCTCGACGAAATTTGCCACTCTCGCTGTTTTCTGCTCTCTACATACTTAGCTAAAAGTGCGCTTCATATTTTCATTGTTTCGTAGGACGTAACAGAAAGCAAGAAATGAATGCTCAACCTAATAACTTTCTGTGATTGATTTATGAACGATTTTGTAAGTTTCAAACTTAATTCTCTTAATGAATTGGTTTACTCATCGATTCGTTGAAGGTTACTCAAAAGTTAATAAATCATATGCGATAAAAGCATCTTAACTCTCAACGTTCACGCAAGATTCGAAAGGAAAATATTTTTGTATTTTTTATCAGGATCGTTCTTTGGCAAAAGGGGTCATTACCTCATAAACTTTTGGCATAAAAAAAACAAGATTCGAAATTTCTTCGGATCCCGTTGCATTTCCCCACCGCACTCTATCAATCCAGTACACCGAACAAAAATTTATGGAATAAAATATTAATTTACCGGTAAATTTAAGCCAAAGAATGAGACAACGTAAAACATACCAAAAACATCGAACGAAAGATAATAAATTCTGAGAACTTGAAAATGTACCGCAAAAACACCAAACAATGTGAAATGATGCACTCAGCTGCGCGCATAAATGAAACCATCGTACAAAATCTACTTTAAACTAAATGCTGGATATTTCTTTTATTTGGACAATTTATTTCGTCTCCGGTGCCTGCGCACTGTGTGAACACTGAACATATTGGTGCAAAAAAATGCTACTCACACTCGGCACTCAGCATAAGAGTATGTGACATGGATCAGGGCATGTTTCGAGAAATTTTTACTACTACCAGAGATGATCAATCCTCGGAAGGATTCGGTCTGAAATTGGTGATCTTTTTTTTTTTGCTCTTCAAAAATCAAATCAAAATTAATTCTATATAGTGTAAAATAGTAGTTTTTCTACTGCCAGAATTTGGGATTACTACTGCCAGTTTGGATTTTCTACTACCAGTTTGTGGTTCTATTGCCAGCTAAAACATGCCTTGACATGGATGTGTAATATACAAAAAAAAGCTATAAAATCGACTATCTGCAGTTTGAAAAGAGAGCAAGAATGAGAATGGTGAACGCAAAAAGCCGAAAATTAATTGGTGGCCAAATTCGAAATGTTAAAACGCATTTATAATTCTCCCTCTTGCTCTCTCTTCTTTTGTGTGCAGTGTGCATGTGTTGGGGCTGTGTGTCTCACTTATCTTGATCGTGGCATCCAGTTTTTCAAATGCACAATTGATGTTCGACACAGACGACACAGGTTTTTCAAAGAGGAACTGATCGGATCGATATAATAATCGAGTGTCTGGGCCTTGAATATATGTACATATAATAGTAAAGAAGAGATACTAATGTGTGATCGCGAACTGCAATCACATTAATGCATTGATCGCGGTTGCACGGCTGTACATCTACACGTTTACAAAACAAGAACAAAAAACCAAAGAACTGGTGCGGGTGTTTTTGAAGCTAAATACTTCAGAAAAACATTCTGCACGGAAAACAATGTTGCATCGAATTGGCAGAAATGGACAGAAAACAAAATTGCATAAAAAATCGCATCTATTGAAAATTGATTAAAATGAAGAAGTACAGGATCATGAGCCGTATTCATCGTTGTTGTATTGAAATCATCGTTTTTAATTTTTTTTTGCCATTTTATTTTGAGCTCAATTTATTCTGGTTTCCTTTTGCTCTTGAAATCTCTTGTTTTCAGGTTCGTTTGGGCTGTTATCGTTGCAATAAACAGCGAAAATTTGAAATGTTTAAAACAAAGGTCTGTGAATTGTTGATGCTCATTTTGATTTGTTTCATTTGTTTAGCGCTGATTCACTGATACCGACCACATTTGGTTTTTGGATGCGAACGGTATCGTTGAGGTAACATCGTTTTAGAAATGCGCATACGTAAAGAACATCACAAAATATGGGAAAACATATGAATGAAATGACAAGAGTCGGCTGCAATGAATGAGTGAACTAGACACAAAACATCGAGAAAAAAATTTGAACGGAAAGAAAATTAACGAAATATAAAATGAGATAAAAATTCAATAACAACATGAAATTCCGCTTCAGGGTACTACTTGTTCTGCATACTTAATGCGCGAACTCCGATGACGAATAACGAATATACACACAGGGATCCAACGAGAATTGAGAATCGAAAATGTAAAAACCGATGGAATAAGCAAAGCAGTGTGCAAAAACTAGCATAAAGACTGTGAAACGCACATAAAATACCTGTCTCGTATGTACGATCGGCACATCATCAACATGGAGTGATGGAAAAATGTTTAAAGTGTTTATAATGCCTTGTTGTAACAGCGCGACACTGTTCAAAACGATCTTTTTTCTTCTCTTTTTTCCCCGCTGTTTCCATTTTTTCCTTTGAACATTCAATACAATATTTCTGATGTCGTCGTCATCGCTGTCTCACGAATTTCCAAACCATTGAAAGAACTCAAAGGGAAAAATGCCAACTATAATATCATTCTGCAAAAATATTTTATATTGAAAAGGTTTTGACATCGAAATTTTTGCAATGGCATCAACATTCCAACGAATGCTCAATAAGTGAGTGGACGCAGAAGCCATAAGCCGTAACATTCTGATGCACGTTCTTAACAACCGTGAAACTTTTGAAAAAGAAAAAACAACAACGGTTAAATGTCGAAATTTTAATTCACGATCGGTTTTTATCAGATTTTGTTGCTGTGACCGTAAGTTGGTATTGGAAATTTTCAATCGAAATTCATTCTTTTCGATGTAAATGTACTCCGAAGACATCTTCTTGAATTTCATGTCAACTTGGATAATGAGTCCCATCAGCTCCGTTTATTAGGTATTTTGTGTTAACCATTATATACCAAAGCAAACGATCATTCGTTGAAAAATAAATTTCAAAAAATGCTTAAATCAGATCTCTCATGTTTGTGTTGATTGCAACAAAAGTTTGCAACAATTCAGACACAATCATTCATAGCCAGGCGTTAGACAATCGCGCATATTATCCGATTGCAAAGCATATACGTTTAACATGATCATTTCAAGCGGCTACTTTATATGATTGGCCATGGCTAATCGGACAAAATGCATGCAATCGAAAGAAAATCAAAACAAATAGCAGCCACAGATGAATGGCCACTTCATTGTGTCAATTATTTTAGGCGATTATACATGTCATTAGATGAATCACGTCTGATGCAGCAGAACAAGTTGATTCAACGCTTTCGAAATAGAGCTGACATTCATGATTCACATTTGACGTACTCAAATTAAAAACGAAACAGAATTTGTTTGAATAATGTCTGTGTTTCGTGTCATATTTTGCGCTATAATCTTATTGGCGAATGTATTGTTGTAGTCTACATTCATTCCGGCGGTGTCATCTTGAATTATACAAATCAAAAATGAAATAAAAACAACGAAAGAGTCTCATTTCATGCCTGCGTTTTGTGTACTGTGTATCGTCGATCTGTGATCGAATACGGACAGCGGCTCAGTTGTGACTCATTCTTTGAAATGTATCTACTTTGATTTTACTGACATATTTTCGTGCTGGCGAATGAGTTTTAATTGTAAACTCTGTTTGGTCTGTGAAATTTTCTCTGGGAGCCGTGCAATGTTTATTACTGAATAATAATAATTATTGTTATTTTATTTATTATTACTTTTATTTCAAAAACATGCAATCAGAAATAAAACTACTATCGAGTATTTAGATCAAAATACAATATAAAATGTGTGTTGATTATGTTGCATATTTATTGTCACTACAATTGAATTCTCTTGGCGTTGCATATAATTTATGATTATTAAAATATTTCTACGTATGATATGGAGAGGAAGTCACAGAATATTCGAATGAAATCGAATCAAACTTGACTGGGAATCTCGTTCGGATTGAGCTTGTCATTAAATCTTTATTTGTTATTCAATATATAAACAGTAAATATTTATTGGCACTGGAGCCAGACTAATATATTTTTCTCTAAACAAACGAAAAACCCTGTTGTAGATTTGCGTAACGAGTACGTTAAGATCCCAAAGCCAAAAGTTTCGAAGACAGCAAAATGATCAACAAAAATAGCGTGAGATTATTTCGGTTTAAATGACAACTACCACTACAGCTCACAGTTCGGAGAATATTCTTATAATAATAAATATTTATATTATTGAGGATTGAGGAGTGCTTAGCATGCGCTGATTTTGTTTAAGCACAAAACGCGTTGATTTATTATTGCCATAAATTATTATCATTATAGTTTGTGATGTGCATTGTGCACAGAGAACACAAACCTTGTTACATCTACATCTACATATGTATATAAAAATGGAATGCAGTTCGTGTGTCATTGATAGAATGTGTGTCCGATGATGTGTGGAAGGTTCTTAGCATAGTTACATTATTTTCGACAAGAGGCGCTGTTCAAAATTTACGCAATATTTGAGATGGACTGGATACAAAATCTGATTTTCTGCCATATTCCTCACAGCAACAATGAATGATTTTACTATGCATTATCGACTGAATACTACGAGTGGATAGAATTTTCGCCACAAGAATTTATTAGCATATCATAATGAATTCAATACCTATTGATTCTAATTTTTCATTCCTCTTTGGCTATCAGTATCAAACGATATCAATGAATGAAGAAATATTGTTTAACTGCTCAAACGCATGGAAATGTCGATGGAAATGAATGCGCATTCAGATTGATGCATTTCTCAACATCTTACATCAATCGATTTTGGACATTTTAAAATCATACGGTTATCAAACACCTTCCAAAATAGAAGCGTATTCAAATTCTTTTGAAATGCGACAGTTTGTTATTGAAAAAACATTGAGGGGCATTTGTCTCGATTAAGATTTGATTGCTCCAAGCGATCAATTATCGGAAAACATTTCAGAGATTAAAACACTGGCCTCACTTCATTTGTACGAACGATCAATGGAAATTTTTTTGAAGAAAATCGTGTGCAAATCCGTGCTGGATTTGATCGTCCGGAAAGCGATTCAAACACAAAAAATCCAGTGGCCGATCATGATCCATTTTTGCAATGGATGGCAAATTGTAATCCACCAGTACGCCCACGAGACGCATTACATTGTGTCAACGCACTGAATTATGCAATGAAGATGTACAAAAAAAAAATTATGGCAACAACATCATTGCCGTAAAAAATGCAAAAATAATAAATTAAATATTTGCGGCTTTCCAGTTTAATTTGAACGTCATGAAGTTAGTTCGTAAAGGAAAGAAGAAATCTCAAAAAAATGAGCTCATAACGCATCGATCCGAAAACAACGCAGCGCTGCCGAATCTCCGTACATCGTATCGGAATCTGAGTCTCCATACCTTAGTACGGATACTTGAGTTTACTCGTACTATCCCTGTGTCAACAAGTACGTGAGGAAAGCACATAAATCAGACTTATAAACGAAATAATATAGTCCGAATTAGAGACGATTGTGTTCAAAGCCTTCTGTAGGCTGAAATTTAATGGAACCGAATATACCAAATTCTTGATTTCGAAGTAAGCATCATCATCATCATTGTCGATTATTATTATTCCGATGAACGCAGCAATCATGCTGATTGTACATAAATATTTGAAAATGTACACCAAAGCAGAGCTCATTTTTGCTGACCGAATACGCCACACTCAACTAGATCCGCATGAAATGTACGTGGAACGTGAACATCTTGTTCGGACGTATAAAAGATGATATTACAATGTTCGAAACCTTCAATTCACAATAAATATAGCGTTTACGTAGCTCAATAAGATCAGCGAGCACCAATCACGGAACCGTTTACCGTTCATTACAGAATATGCTTACGATCGATGCCCGATAGATTGCCTGATAAAGAGAAATCATTATCCGTAAATGGGAAAATGGAGTTTGTGTGCTAACCGCAAAAGTATCACGCAAAAACAGCCATTTAAAAGATCCAGCATTAACTACATTAACAACATTAACAAGTCATTTGATTCGATAACAAATCGAATCTTTGTCTAAATTCCGTTCTCCGCTCAATGAATTTAAGGGAAAAATGCTCACCAAATAATCACTACGACAAACGATGAACAAAATATCCATTCATATTTGTGGACTCCCGCAGTGTGGATAAATTAGCGTCAAACTCTGTATGGAAACGAGAAGAAAAAAAAAAAAATGAAACAATAATATAATGATGAAAATCGTGAATTAAATCATAAAAATTAAATTTAATTGGTTGCGAGTGTGAATGAAACAATTTCAATCAATTTTTAACCTGTTCCGTGAGCGTAAGCACGTATTCGTTCTCAATTCGTAAGAAAACCATTAAAAATAGAAATTCATGAATTGAACATCGTCGTTGATTTTTGCAATTAATTTTCTGCATAAAAAAAATTGCGTGGAAAATGAAGAATGCTAGGGCGGATTTGAGAACTAAATCGTGTTTCAATTGTAGCACTGGCAATTGTTAACGACATCATTTTATCCATGGACTACCAGTGCGTTTATGAACAAATATTCCTATATATTGCATATGATTACCACCCATTCCGACTGGATATTGGATATGATCCTACGCCTTGAAATAATACGGAGAAAACCACACATTGCCAACAAATGTTGCACAAATCAAAAACTGAATTCATTCTCTGAATACGAAACCAAATTCACGACACACAACGAACAAAAAAGACATTTATTTTTGCTCACACAGAATGTGGCCCCGGTTCAAAATGAAGCGATTTAATTCATCGATTGGTACATTTGCATTTCAATTCATTTTTTTCATTTCATTTCGCTCCAAACCACTTTTTATTTCAATCTTTTTATTTAAATACTTTATTTCTTCGTTCTACTTTTATGTGATTTTGCATTTATTTTTGGAAATAGCCACAATTCCAATGTAATATTGGCGTCTCAATACAAATGAAACTATAGTCCATAGTTTTAACCACGCAATTTTAAGAAAAATCGAGACTTATAGACAATTAAATCAGTTTCACACCATTCGGAACTTTATTCAACTTCATTAATTCAATGAGAATGCTAAAACCTTGGTCTGAGGATATTGTGCATTCGCTCTTTCTAAGTCCTTTCTGTTGAAGCTGATGGAATTAGAATTTACCTGGATCAGCATGTATGCATTGAATGAAATTCTTTTTTGTAGAGTGTAGAGGAATGTTATAAAAGGTAAAAGCAAGCCATCATCGAAATTACTATTATTCCCTTTAATTTTATTTAATGCAAACAGAAAAAAAGGTGCGATTGTGGTGGATCGTATCTACGGATGAACTATTCTTCACAATTTCTGGTAAGCATTCTTAGAATAATTTGAGTTTCGTTTTTTGTTGTATTATCATGCGGATGTTTTAGTCATATGAATCCGGCATTGTGACTCACTCATGGCAATGCCAACAAAATAATGGCAAAATAATAATAATGAAAACCATTCGATTTTACTTCAATCTCTATAGAAAAACCACTCAGACAATGAATAACACACATTTTGTTCGTTTCTTCTACTTAATCCGTGTGTATTCTTCTTCTGAATGATTGCGCTTAGTAACAAGCTCAGTCAGCTCTTTAATTTTGTATTATGAAGCATGAAGTGAAACGGATAAAGGTAAAATACGAGCATAACGACACAACAAAAATATGTGCTCTCTCTCTCTTTCTCTCTCTCCCGTGCAGTTCGCACAAATGCTAAACAGCGAAAACAACAACAATAAAAATCGCATCGACAAAAATCTGTTTTGTATATGCATTTTCACGATTCGAAACGAAATGGACAAAGTCGAGAAAGAAAAACGTATGGGAAAATAATAATAACAAACAGACATGAAAATGCCCACATTTATGGCAAAATCAAGAGAATGAGCTTCATTCGTCGCTTGGTTCACCTTGTTTTCTTGTTGAATGGAGTAAGCAGAGAGCCGAGAAAAAAAGGAACAAATCGCGAAAGTATTGCACTTCAAATTACGAACAATTCGCTTTCGTGTGCATTTTATGGATGATCCACGAACAGGCAAAAAAAGAACGTGAAGCTCGAAATGCCGAGGAAAAGCCTTTATTCAAAACAAAACACAATCCCAAACAAAACATTGAATTGAAGAATTTCGCTTGAGAATGCACGCGGATTCTTCTCTTTTCTGCTTTTGTACATTTAGTGCGGTACGAAATTTTTTTTCCGCTGATATCAAAACGAGCAGAGAGCATCTCGTGGAACAAAAGTTTCATTTTCCCAATTGAGAAACTCTTTATATTTTTATTCATCAAAATGTAACAATTGAAACCGGAATACCTGAAATAGGTTCACTGTGGTGCACAAAATCTTCTTGTTTTCCTTATTTCAAAATAGAAATAAATGATTTCAAGGATTAAAACATACTTTTCCGCACTATTTTCATGATTTTTTGATAATTTCTGAATTAAGTGATGTTTTGATATCATTCAAAATTTTTTTTTTTTTTGACAAATTTTTATTATTATTATCTGTGCGTTTTGAATGATTTCCAATGAGCGAGAAAAAAATGATCGAAAAAAATTTCAAAATTTTTTCAGGAAATTCTTCCATAGAGGGCACTGTAGTTGCCACAGAAAATACTATATGGGGTCTCGAACCTCCAAAATCAACAGGAATCGTTCTGAGAACTCACCTTCACACGATAGAAGAGTTTGTATTGAGGTATAGTTGACATGAAGAGAGTTATTGAAATCAAGAACGACAACACTTAAAATCAATACTTATTATATGATTGTGGATGGCGGAAAAGTAAAAAGAATTGCAATAATAATAGATCGTTGAATGTTATTATGATTACAGCAAAATTCTACATGAGCCAGCTTAGAATAGTAAATAAATTAAAAAAACTAAGAATGTCTGAAGCTGCCATGAAGGATGAATTTAAGGCGGACATAGACAGAGAAAACCAAACCAATAAATAAAATCTTTCACACGGAAATCATTTTTCGATGCCTACGATTAAAAATATTGCTATTATACATGCATTAGCCAAACAATATGCACGTTGCATGGTTCACATTGTACATTGTACATTTTACAGTATGATGGTTGAATGTTGAACATTGGCTGAACAACGTGAAATGATTTGCATTTATGGGGTATGCAACTGATCATCCTTTTAGCGCGCTCATTAATCAGTCAATTGGGAGCATTTCATTGTTTGCTCATCATACACTTCTCTCATATTCCAGATATTGGCATTTTTCTCATCTTTTGGCAACCGCTTACATACGACCTCAAAGCATTCGTATTTCGAAAACTTCATGCCCGAAGCAACGGGTTAGCCTCACAAATCACCAATCCGTTGACATGCAAAAATGAGCAAATGGATGACAAGCCATTTTTAAAGAAATAAAAACAAAATAATCACGATACCCGCAAAAGTAACTTGTGTCATTCAAGCCACAATAGGCTATTTTAAAGTCGCCTACTTTCGTGTATCATTGTGCAACCATTCATATTTATCTACTTCTCTCCATTCTAATCGGTTTAACGTTGATTGAATGAAAAATCGTATTCTTTCTTCATCGAAAGGAAACGAGTTGTTATCTGTATTGTTCATTCCGAAAACATTTATAAGAATTTTTAATTCAAAATCTCTGAACGAAATTCATAAATATTCATTGCGGAAATCAATGGGAGCATCTGCATGGTTTGCATTTTCTCATACCAGCATAAACCAATTCAATCGATTGATCATTGAAATGTCATTTTTCGAAAGAAAAGAAAAATAATAATTGTGCAATGAACAGACTGATAACTGATCAATAACCCAAACAAGTATCATTTATATCAATATCAAATGTAGCAGCTTCCAATTTACAAATTTTGCATTGGAATTTTTTATCTTTGGTTTGAAATATATGCAAAAATCTGTATCAGTATTCAGTATTTGTTCTCTCGGCACATATTTCATCCAATGGTAATCGTTCAACCGAGTCAACCGAGTTAAAAACGTAAATTATTGCGTACAAAAATGAAACAAAATACAAATATGTGCAATGTGCATTTGAATATAGGAATGGACCAGCATAAAGAATGTAGCAGCTCCATACATGTATATCGATGTTCCTCCATTGTGGATGCATTAATCAAGTGTAAAACAGTATCTGTATCGAAATGCATATTTTGGTGCTGGTAAAGAATTGTTTAGCGCATAGCTATACTTTATGTCGCCACATTTATTCAAAACTTTTTAGTCCTTTATATTGCATGGCAAGACGATCGTATCCCTTACAAATACATAAAATGATCCATAAAAACACAAAATAAAGCAAAATAATAACAAGAACAAAAAGAGCAACAATTGGATGCACGCGTGCGCTTTTTCAATCGAAAAATGACAGCAGAAAAAAGTCAACGATGTATGGAATGAATCGAGAGAAAAGAAGAGGAGATAGAGACAGAGCGACTGTTTTTAAAAAGCTGACAAGCATTGCGTGTTTCTTAACCGATAAGTTGCCCAAAGCCTGTGATTGATTTTCGATTCACTTATCTGTTGACGCAGCTGCAACATATATTAACTATGAATATTTAAGATTGGAATTTTCTCCTCTTCTTCCTGCAATTTGATTTGTATTCATCCAATCAAATTCAGCTTCGGATTGTGTGCGCAGATGATCAAGGAAGCAAGAATATATAATTAGGTGGCGAAATTAGTGTTTGTGGTGTTCAGGTTATTTTCTCTTTTCCATTCTTTTCTTTTGCTTTTCAATTCCTAAGTTAACACAAAAAGATACAAAATATGAGAAATCGTGTGATTTTGAGGTTTCTTTTCGATTTTCTTTTAAATTGATTTCAGGCAAATGTTGCCTTCTGAAATATGAAAACGAAAATTGATTTCAGATGCAGGATGCAGGCACTGAACAACATAATTGTTTGATAAATGAATACTCAAATTAGATTATACATGATGCAAAATGAGCCATGGGAATGAACACTACACTACACGTAAGCTGTGAGCGCTAAGTCTGGCTGGCTGACTAATAAGTCAGTCTAACCCCGGCTCATTCATATTTATCAAAGTCGTTTGCTTACCAAACAGTTTTAGAAATAAAAATAATTTTTGTCGTTTTTCGTCGCCCGTTTGCTTCAAATTCACATCACTCAATTTCAATCAAAGACATTCCGGTCGACAACAACAATGTCATTGGCTATTCGAATGTGACTTGAATGAATGTTCTATTTATTAATTATAATATTTTTATTTTTTTCAACGGAAACTTAACGACTAAGAAAAACTCCGCACACAGATCTAAAAATTTTAGCATCCTCAAATGCTCTCACAGACCGTCACAATTTTCATAACAAATTGAATGGCTTTTTTTCGATGGCAATAAATTTTCATTCAAAATCAGAAAGAATTTTAGCTCTTTCCTCAGTTTTTAAATATCCACTGTGTCCTGTCTGTTGACTTTCTAAATCATTCGATATCCACTACTAATTCACCGACAAATCAGATTGTTGTGGAATGTCAAATTGAAAAGAAGTTTGTGGCATTGTGGCATACAGAATACGCAATTTATTATTTCAATGATTTCACTTGCTTACAAGGTTGGCAGTTGGCATATCATGCAAATGATTATGACTATTCTTTTTTGATTTTCTTCTCTCTTCTCGACTTCAAGAACGAATGGGCATAACTTGTTTGCAAACGTCACTAAATTCCAGGATAAGGAAACCAATCAAACATCTGCTGTTTTCAAGTCAAGATTTTGAGTTGTTTGGCGAAGCATTCACACGATTGTTCGACAACTTTACAGCTTAGCATCTATAAAACGAAGGTGAATGACTTTTTTTTTATGGATTCTCATCTGTACAATATTTTTGTATTCGGCAAAACCTGCATCGCATTGCATCCAAAGTGCATGGGTACTGGGCTCTAGACTCTAGACCATGAGCAAGCATACGGTTTTCTTTTATAAGCATATTAAAATAACGATGAGTCTCGCCTGGATTAGAGTGCATCACTTTTTCAAAATTGCAAAAGCCCCGGGGTTCGAAATTTATCATAATAATGTTCATGAAGATCCTGCTGTACTAGAACCGTATTTTTTGACAAAAAAATTTTTTTTTTACTGCTAGCATCCAGCATTCTCGACACAAAATATCATGTCGGCCGCTCAATTATCAAGCTCGACTTCGAAAAAACGTGTGAAATTATGCGATGTTCATCCTAATCACTCATTTCCATGAAAAGGCTTCTCTTTCCTCCTCTTCACTTGTTCGGCTCAAAATGACCATATTCAAAATAAAAATAACATTTTCATATTCGAATCCACTTATCACCATATTATCGCTTTGATTTATGGTTCGTCCTGCGCTAACAAACTCATGAATTTCATGAAAAAGAACGAACAATTCGTTTCAACGAACAACAAGTGCTTAAAATCCTCTTCAATGTTTTAATCCGATCGTTGAAAAATCGCAAACGACACCAGTTTTTATCATAATCCCCATTTTCGAATGAATCATCATCAAAGAGATTCACCGGATCTTGTATACATATTATTGTTATTAGCCGAAATGAAATGGCAAATGACGGCGCAGACGTTTCCATAACAAAAAGAGTGAAAAAATCCATTGAATGGGATATTTATTACTTCGGATTTTTTGACTTGGTTTATTGATTGCATTCTATATAAAAAATAACACGCAAATTTGCATCAGCAAACAACAACAATTCGCCAGTTAATAAAATGAATTGACTTTGAGCTTGTGATTTTGGTATTTTTGATTAGTGATCATCATAAATAAAATCACAATAATGTACAAATATTTCTCGTACTCCCACCAAATGCTGCGAATCACGAGTACATTGAAAGCAAAACATTTCTGAAAAATTATGAGGCATCAATATTTCCCTGAAAATAGCTCGCTGGCAAACCTAAGCGACCATGTGTTATTTCCAATACCAAAGACATTGATACGTAATACGGATCTGGGAAACTTTGAATGCGAGCAGTAAACAACGTAATTGCACAAACGAAATGGGAATTGTTAATTATGTGTGAGATGCCCATGCGCTGCAACTACTATACAGCTTTCTTCCATAATATTTTCAAACAATCATTTTCCGAATCATTTGTCTCTCGGGACACAATAATGAAAAAGAAATAAAGAGAAATCTAGAGAACAACAAAAATGATTTTCGAATAGTGTTGAATGAAAATTTTGATGCAATTGCACAATAATTGATGCCGACGTATATCTATGTGTAGATGAGCGAAAAAAGGAAAGAAAAAACACATTTTCCGTTGTCATATTCTCCAAGGTTTTAATTGTTCGAAAGAACAAGAAGGGGAAAAAATCGCTTGACAAAAAAGACGAGGAAAATGTACATCTCTCGATGGCTCAGAATTCGGCATGATTTTCATTGTATATATAATGTATACCTGTAACCCGTAGCCTGTAGTGCCACTGTCCGCATGTATGCTCTACATGTGAAAAAAGTGCACCATCTCTGGTCGAACAATAACGATTCAATTAAGCAGGATGCATTTTTCATATGACCATATGAACTCTTGCAATTTTCAACAAACAAAAACATAATGAAAGAAGAAGAAAAGGAAAATCTGTCATTCGAAAATGCATCGGACATTTGTCTTCAGCTGCACTACACTACACATGAATGCGAACGGGCTTATCTATAGCACAAACGGCACTTGGCTTTGTGTAAAGAAGAGAATGATATACGAGAATTGTGAATGTGTATGCAGCAGAGTGAATTTTGCTTGACCGTAGCATGAAACCGTTGCTGGCACATCGTTTTCTCGGAAATTCATTTTATTTATCGCATAAATAATCGTTGCTCAGTGCTGTTCCAGTGTTCGCTATTAAGCATGACAAAAACTAAAAAATAGTTCATTACATTTCAGGTAGGGCCAAACTCATGATTACTTGTCAATGGGAACGAAAGTTAGAATGTTTTCAAACAGGCCTTATTGTTAAGGACTAACAATGTGCCGCTATTTGGTGAAACTGGAGTTTTTTAACTCGGCAAATAATTTCGGTTTTTTTCTTTGCAATTTTTTCGCTCTCATCATCCACCTTTTGAATTAAAGGCGTCAGACGATATTGAAAATAACATAATGGAACCATTAAATGTCTCCAAAGCCACACTGTTTAATGAAAAGAAAAAGAGAAAATGCTCTGAATTTCAGTATACCAATTCGTAAGTCGTAAAAGCAATTGAATGTTGAACATCGTAATACTTTATGGAAAATATGCAGAAAAAGTGCTACAAACACATTTTGAAAATATTGAATATTAAATGCTTTCTTTTTGTTCCTCTCCTCTTTCTCATTCTCTCTCATAGTCAGCGAATGTGACACAAATGCGATAAGATTGAATGCAATTGAAATGAGCTTCAATGGGCTCCAGTTCAGAACAATAAACAATAACTTGAGACCTGTTTTCTGTACCGTTTAATGCGCACAATATTTTCTATTTCGTTTCGTTGTTTACTCCAAAGAATCGATTTCATTCGTATTTGTATCGCTTTTTTCCTTCTTTTGGTTATTAATAATTGTAATTATATTCACATTTATGATCTGAAGCATGTGAACAGCACACGGAGGAGCAGTATACATAAACTGAACAATAGATTGGCATGGAAACACTCAATTGATTCTCATTCTTTTGTTAGCAATTTTTTTATGCATAGCAAAACACTTGTAACCAGGGCCTGTAAAAATATCTGTGAGGTACATGCGTCCCCAGGTATTTGTACCCAGGGAATTGCACTTACAAAAAATACGTATTTTCAGTATAGTACACCAGGTTTATGCGTACCTAGTAATTGTCAACTAATTTTCATGCTAGTATACACCTCAGGTACACAAAATCTATTCTAGGTATAACGTCCCTGTTGGATTTAATACTGGGGATGGCGTACCTGGTGTGAGTACAAATCCCTGGATACAAATACCTGGGGACGCATGTACCTCACAGATATTTTTACAAACCCTGCTTGTAACCCGAATTGAAGATCAGGGGAATGGAATCGATTATGATTATTATTATTATTATTATTATTTTTGAGCGTTCACTCCGTCAAATGCTGCTTTTAATCCATTTCAAATAATCGAAATCAAAGTATATATTAACTTTGGGTTTCGCTAATCGCGATTCTTTTTATTTTTCGAAAAATTCGATATTGAGCACAGTAAAAATGTTGATGATGTTTGCAGAAAATCGAATGAGATGAAAAGAAGGCTTTGTCGGCCTTCTTCCACATTTAACGAAATGAAAAAGAAAAACTCAAAATCGTTAGGATTAAGAATTGGAAGAGAAATACGAATGAGGATGAAAAAAATGAAAAAAACATTTGCCGATATGCAATATGTGCACAATGCATAACTTTCAATTCACATATCGGTTTACAATAAACAATAATTTATTTTGCCTTTCGTCATTCGCATAGTTCTCTTTGTGTATGCAATTCTTCAATTCTCCAATTTCCCTTCTCATGTTCTGAAGAGAATGTTATGCAAGTAAATTCACTGTATGTTATGCTGTTCGTTGATGTGCTCTCTGTATTTTGGAATGTGCCGATTGAAGCTTTGGTTTAAAAACAAACAATAATAAAATAGTTGAATGAGAAATAATGTTTGTGAATTTATTGCGAATTGAGACACTGAGCCTTTCATAATAAATGATATTTTTCAAAAATCATTCAAATGACTCACAAATGAAAAGCACTGTCTGAAGGTGGTTAAAATGGAACCAGTGACCGGAAGGAGAAATGATCAAATATTTATTTTTTCGAAATTAGCACTTTCGATTGCGAGAGAAAAGGTATATATCAACAACAACATAACTCTCTTCTGGTCCCATAGGTTCACTAGTAATTTTGAAAGCCATTTCGTGACTGTATCAGTTCGGTTTTCCTGTTTTTATTAGATTTGCATGCTGGAATGGATGAAATGGGAAGTATTATTCATTCATTATGTGCATGAATAGCCGGTTTCATATTTGTCCATAATAATCGCAATATTCACGATTCACGAGCATATTATGAACGAGTAATCATCATTTTTGTTTGGTCTCAACAATTCTCTTGTGTAATGTTCCATAGAAATACGTGTTCCATGGGTGTTATTGGAAAACAAACATCCGCCAGGATACTTTAATCATAAAAAATGGTATTATTATCGAAATCCGAAACCTTATCGTTTTTCACTGTTCTCTTTACATTTTGGGTCTTTATGCGAACGAATCATGTGTTGAAACTTCAACCAACACCAAATTATTTTTGTAATATTTTGAAAGCAGAATTTTTATGATTTCTTTGTTTGTTCATTTCCTAATGTGTTGAAAGTATCAATCAAGCGTCTGATCTGAATTTTTGCCGTGATTCAAAACAATTTTTCTTGCACATTAAAATTAATCAGTCTGAAAAGAAACTGCTCAGAAATCAGATTGGTCCATTCGTAAAATATCAAACATTGGCGATGATATATGGAGGTTCTTTCAAACAGAACTCACTATGATCAAGAAAAGAAATATAGAAAAATGTGAAGCAAATTAAAATAGATACGAAGAGGGGGGTCTGGTATTATTGATTCGATTTTACTTGGCGAATGCAGATTCTTTAATGAACCTGAATCTGACACCTCGTAAATGTGACACATCGTCAAACAAAAAAAACTATAAACACGTGCATCATTTCCACTTTCCACTGTGCTCTTTTTCTTTTTTTTTGAGCAACATATTGGTGGATCGACATTCGTCTCACTCTCGCTCTCTTTTCACAATTTGATTTGCGTAAAGCCCAAGAGCCATTTACAATAAGATCGAAAGAGAAAAATTTCATCGGTAAATTGGAGTAAACAGAGATAAAAATAAAAACATGTATTTCAATCAGCAACCGATGTGACACATTCATTCAGCAGAAACCGAAACCGAAACAGAAACAGAAACTGACGTCGAATAGCCGAATCTCACTTGTCAGAGTATAATAATGTAATAAGTTTTTCTTTTCAAAAGTGAAAATGATGCGTCGAACTAAAGATGCAATATTTTGCGGCAACAGCAAAAGCAACGTTGGCTTCGCTTGTAATCTCCGTTATTTTCATGCTTTTGCACTTTGAAACAATTAAAATGTCGTTCCGCCAGCCAAATCTGAACATGAAAATAACATAGATTAATAAAATGCGTGGGACCCAAGACTGGTGCACCATCAAACACACACATTTACTCATTCAAAATTTGAATGTGTCACATATGGATCATCTTTCGGTAATGTAACAATGCCGGAGATCTTTCGGTAATGTAATTTGTTGTGAGTTAGAGTTTGTGCGTATTTATGAATCAATACATTTCGCACTTATGGTGAATCACTTTTGTCTATAAATTCTTGAAAAATTGGTGAAACAACACAAAAAGTCGCTGTAAAAACTTATAATGAATTTTAAAGGCAACCTTAACTTTTGTTACACTCAATGTGTTCAGAATATAAATTTCAATTTTCGTTCAAAAGCTTAACACGTTACTTGATTGGAACGATAAAAGTGGTTCAGTCGTGGCAATAACGACAAAGAAAGAGGAACAGGCAAAAAGAGAAAAATAGAGCCAAAACATAGTAGAGATATAAATGCGACAAAAAACACAAAAAAATTTCATCTTCTGTTGTCTTTTATTATTCGTTTGGCCATCGCGTCTATTCCTTCGCTTCCAATCATTCAAAAGGTATGCGCACAATCCAATCCAATCAAAATAATGAAAAAAGCAAAATATTCATTTCGTTTTTATATAAAAGTAAACAAAACTCCGAACCCAAATGAGAAACGAGGAACAATGAATAAAAATGAATGAATAAAAAAACGTCCACGAAAAATTCCACGAAATTTATGATTATTGTTATTATTTGCTGTTGCTTCATATTCAAACGTTGTGTCTAGTGTCTACACATACTTGTATACAGTGAAGTATCTATAGAAGGACCACTGTCTACAGGGACCGTCTCTCATTTGTGAACCAATTAGACGGCAACCAAAGTGGCGTTTTTAGAGAAACTATACTGTATATCAGCTTCAACACCGTCTCGACATTCCTCTTTTCTGTTGTCTTTCTATCGGCCGGCCGTTCGATCTTCACATGAAAGAAGATGTATGCCGTACCGTGTACAGTAGAATTTTCTCAAACACAAGTAGGATATAATGATCCATATCAAATGAATTTTAGAAGCAACAAAAAACAAAAGCATTCAAAGAGTACCAAGATACATTCCCCAAAAGAATGAGAATAAATGAAAATGAACTGAAAGAAAATATCATTATTTTTTTACTTCATTCACATTCAAAATGTATGTGAAGTGCAAATCGTTTGTGTTGATTAAATAAATGAATCGGATTAAAATCGATATCGACATTTTATGATTGGGAATTCGATACTTTGTGTGCTAGTTGATCTTAAAAATCAGCAGTCAACTAAAATTCCACCCGATTATCATTAATATTAAATTTTTTTCGTTCCATTTTTGCTTTGCCATGCGACTCTCCATGACCATGTAAAATAGACATTTTTATTCACGTCAGCAGCATTGTACATATTAATATTTGAATATGGAGCCGACATTTTTGTACCTCATTTATCAGTGGCCCTGATTCTTTTTTTTTTTTTTGTAAGAGGAATATTTTTAGCAATTTGAAATGAGTATTAAGTGAATAAGGACGCAAAGCCGAGAGGTGTCATTCCATTGCGAAGACAAAAATGAATTTACATTTATCCGAGTTAGCATCTAAAGCCGCACCTCTTCATAGGCACACAATTTCGATAAATGAAATTTATTAAAATGACTTCTGTTCACGTCCTACAGCAACAAACATTTCAACAGAAAAAAAACATATATTAAAAATGTAAAAAAAGATTAAATCTTGCCCTTTGCCACTGACACAATAAAAAGTTTGCATTCAAACCGGCATATATTTTGACTGCATCCATAAATCAGTTGAATATATAATTCAAATGAATTGTTGTGTCTAGTGTGTAAGTAATACTAGAGGTAACAACGATGACAGATAATGACCTGAGCCCAATATGAATGAATGAAATAGAAAGAAATTGAATGTATGTAAACATCTACATCAATGCTACGTCCGTTTTATCAAGAATTCCACAAAACTATGGAAATGTTTTATGTTCAATGTTTAAATCAAAATGCAATCGAATGTGGAATTAGGGACATAAATAAAATTCTTCGTACAACTTTCATTCTGTATTCACCGAATGCATTCAACTCAATTTAAAATTACGTGCTGAAATCCTTGTTTTGAAAAGATAAAAATTGATTTTTTTTTATCACATCATCAACGTTCATATCATTGACATAACATCAACAATCAACAAGTTGTCTGTATTTATTTTGGATTTTGGATTCAGCTACTTAAATCGATGAATGACATGACAATAAAGTGATGGCCAGTGCATTTTTTGTTTCCGTTCCCGCATCATTATTCCAATGAATGTTTGCTAACGTTTTTCTTTTATTTCGAAGGAATCAATTTCAGTGCGGAAGCTCTTCGATTTGGATACTCAATTCGATTGGTTTCTAGAAAATGCAATTCGATTTAGGATTCTGTGAACTGATTAGAACAGAACCTGATCATGGACTGAATACATACGGCAGAAGTAAATCCGATGAATGAATTTTTCACAGCAACCGAATTGTTCATGGAACATATCAAATTTAATGGCGCCTGTTTTAATGGCCTTTATAAATTCATAGTATGTTTTCAACATACAGAACCCTTTTAAGAAAATGTAAAGTGATTAATATACGCGTGATTTGATTGATTGAAACTATCGTTATTCCAACATTCGTTTTTCCTCGAAACTGTTTTGGAATCTCACTATTTGTTCGGTTTTCAGAATTCCATAGTTGTTTCATTAATTTACACGAAAGAGTGTTTTTTTTTCTGTGTAAACGCAGGATGAATGTGTTTGTCGAAAATCTATTACAAAAAATAGTTTCCATATTTCCCGGATCTAAACATCATTCTGAAGGGATTATTGTTTTTGGCTGTACTAATGATGTCATCGTACTCTGTGTGCACGAGCTCTGTTGATAGTTCAACACCGTGAAACAGAGAAAAAGAAAGAAAAAGAGACAAACCGTTGAACATAAAACGCACGATTTTCTGGCAAACTGAACAAATATTAAAAATAGCATTTGTTTTAAGTGATCGTGTGCCGTGTACGACGTCTGTTTTGTCGTGGTTTTCCCGTAGATTTCCTCTCTTCTTTCGGCTCTCGATTTTCCCAAGAACACTCGTACATCGTATATAATTGAACATGATAATTATGTCAGTGGCGGCCACTTGAAAATCACAAAAAAAAATCGTATGAGGACCAAGTTCTTCATATCGACGGTCGTTGGTTCAAGTGTTTCCTTTTCTCATTTAATCATGTTTTCACATCGTTAACGACGTTTGAACCGATCATTGATCTGAATGATCACTAGACTACTGAGGGATTAAATAAAATTGCAAAAATGATGGTGAAACAAGTTTATATTTTCAGCTAAAAAAATGTGGAGCATTTCGTGTGGTTCGCTTTAATCTTATCGGATTTTTTCTGACATGAATGGAATCAGTTGGCACATCTCGCCATAATTTATATGCCTCATCGAATACGGCTACAGTGCGACTCTGCTATGTGTATTTTTTTTTATATCTGATATTTCAATAATCCGATAAATAAAATGTCTTTTATGGCTACTTGATTTCTTTGATTTTGAGAAAATTGGATTGTATGCATCGCCACCGCCCATGGATTTTATTTTGTGATTTTTTGACGACATTAAATCCCATTCTTCACATTTTATTCAGTCTTCAAGGGCTTTTTCTGAATAATAATTGTCTGATTCAATTTCAATATTTCCTCAGGAAGCCAAAACAAATAAATTGAAATAACGGCCCATGAATATTATGCATTTATTTTATGGCAGTACATCGTTCTTGTATAAGGCGATGAACAACTAATGGATCGTATTCCATCAATCATTGACAAGCTCATTGTGCTAAATGATTATTTGAATCAATATCGAGACCGATCCTATAATTTTAACTACTGTTTTGAGTTAACTGCTAATGAACCTGTTGTTTTACATACATTTTTACGTCATAAACATGTGTTGAAATCAATTAAATTTAATAACAAACTATTTCATCTGCTTGCAAATTATCATTTTTGGATTTCATTTTTTCACTTTTAGACGTTTTCGCAATCATCGTGAATCGAAGAGCTTGAGTGAAGCATAAGTGAGAACAGGAAATATTGAAAAAACAAAAACATTGAATCATGATCGGGCTATTTCAGCTGCTTCATTTTATGATTTAAAAAGAATTCAATTCTAAATGTTGTATGATCTGACTAAATAAAACAGGGATTTTGCTCAACAAAAAATTATTTTCCAAAGAGTTTTTCTTCAAATTTGAAAATGAAATTTTTATTAGTTTATTTGTTTAGTGTTTATTAGACTCGGCGGCTGAATGGAGTCAAAACAGAATGATTCAAGTAAAAACTGAGATGAAAAATGGTAAATAAGAAACAAAAGTATTTGTCCGATTAGTGAGAATATAGAGCTAATAAGATAAAAACATCATTTTTTGAAAAATGAGGAAATTGTTAACTGGCTATTTCCGAAGTTTCCACGTCTAATTTCGAAGCAATTACTCTCAATGTTATTTCTAGGCTGAAATCCTAGATATTAACTAGTTACCGCATCGGTTCGTATGAAGTGAAACGAATCGATTTTGATTATTTTTTTCTGCCGCCATTGAACTCCGCATGATCCATAATAAAGAGAAGGTGTTGAATGTTATTTATAAATTAGCTGGACATAAATCCTGAACCAAAGATGGACGTTTTGAATTTTTGAAAAATTGAAATGTTTTTCCATCGAATCCAGCATAAATGTCTCGAAACCGAATAATGATGAATAAAAACAAAATTCAGTCCACAAGATTCGATTCAATTCAGTTTTGTAGACTGTAGACAATGGAATGCATAGCAAAGGAAGTAGGAAAAGAATCTGTTGTAATACATAAAGGAAATTGCCTTCTGTGTATGTAATCTTATTCGGTTCTCGTTTTACGGTTCTTGGCTCTTCCAATGGTTGAACTCAGGTAAAAATGATTTTAACGTACAAACACGTACTGAGTCGTTATCATCAGCACATCAATAAGTCTGTTATTTGTTGTATGTATTCGATTCTTTTTCCTTTGTCATTGCTGTTTCGCATTACATTTTCGTTTTGGATTTTCTTGGTTCTTTTCATAATTATTTTCATGTGAAATGAATGAAAATTCATTTCAATAGAATTTCGATGATATTATTTTTGTTGACAAATGACGAATCCACGACGCATAAAAGAGTGGACGGATCCATTAAAGTTATTTATTAGATTTGAAGCAATAGCTCAAGTTAATTTTCACGACATTTTTCTATTCATTTGAATGAACAAATGTTGAATTTTTACTTGGAAATATTCATTGGTTGGACGTTGTCAATATTTGCTCTTTGCATGAAAACCTTCGAGTCTTCGAGCGGCTTCGTTATTTTTATGTATTATTATTGTTTTATTTTTCCTTTTCACTTTGTCGTGGACAAACAAACTTGAAAAATCGATAGCATTTATGTGAAGAGCAAAGCCAACACATTTGATTTGTCGTTTGAATGCAATAAATGATGTCTGTTATTAAGTGAACGGGTTGGTGATATTACCATCAAAATGAAATGTATTACAATTGGCTCCTCTCAAGCAATAGACGTGGACGATACTATTATTACTATCTTATGAAAAATTTGTGTTCACAACAGGACAGCATCATCGCTCGATGGGACCGGGGTCAAGGTGAATATTTGAAGAGTCTTGAGCAGTTTAGTCACCAAACATTTTCTACAATTGAAATCAGTGATTTTAAAACACCGAAATCTCTTGTTAAAAAATAGCTGTCGAAACCTATAAAATAAATAATGACACACGAATGAGAATGGGAATGGGGCACAACAAAAATCTCCGATATAAAAACAAACTATGCCGACATGGCATGCTTTACGCGCCAGAGTATCGTCATTTATACATTTCTTCTGACTGATTCTATACATCTATTCGGTATTCGGCATGAATATATATTATGGACATTTATTCGAATTGTAAAGGAGAATTGAGAGAAGATGAAGAAGGAAAAAACAGACAAAGTAAAAACATGTGAGTGCTTTGTATCGGTGAATTGAAAATTCTTCCATTTTCATCGACAGTTTGTTTATTCACAATGTAAATACGTAGACAAATAAATATATGACATATGAAATGTGAAAAAATAATATACATAATAGCAGCAAGAATTTGGGGGAATATTTCTCTTTTCATCTTTTCCTTCTTTCTTTATGAAAAATATCTCTGATAAATTCGAGCCCAGGAATTGATCAATTTGTGTGCACTCAACGATTATATTATGATTTCAATTTCAATGTCATAATCGAGTAAAAAGATTAACGAAATGCTATTTCAATTGGGCGATTTAAGAATGGTTGAAGTCTTCGATTTGATCCCGAATTCTTATCCTTCATATATGATGATGCAGGGCATGTTTTAAGAATTTTTTATTGCTACCAGAGATGATCAATGCTCGGAGGGTGTCGGTCTGAAAAAAAATTGGTGACTTTTTTTTGCTTTTCAAAAATCAAAATCAATTCTATCTAGTGTAAAATAAATTTTTAATTTATTTAGATAGAGAGGAGGCATATCGTGATTTTTAGGCGATATGTAGTCTATAGTCTAATGCAACTTAAATTCAAATTTTTCCAAAAATAATAGCTCATTTCAAAAGTCAGTGTACTCATTCATCATACCTCATTCTATAAACAACCGAAAGTATACAGAGCTAATCAGTGCACGTTATCATGTTTCTATTTTGAATGCGTTAAGACAATTTTTTGAATTAATGAAACTACAGGAATTGAGATATCATGAAAGTATCACAAAATTAGGTCAGTCAAATTCTCTTTTTGCCTAGTTTTTCTACTGTCAGAATTTTGGATTTCTACTGCCAATTTGGATTTTCTACTCCAGTGTCTGGTACTGCCAGCTAAATGATGTCTTGTGATGATGCATCAATTGATAAATTATGTTTTGATCTGAATCTTGTTTTGGATGACGTTGAATCTGTTGTGCAATGCCGAGAATATGCAATGCATATCTCGATTTGGAGAAAAACCGTGAAAATTTAGAAAATTGATCGAAAAAACCCATTTCACGGTTATCTATGTGTAATCATTCGTTGCATCTCCGACAGGTATCTGAACCAAACTCACATTCGATCGAAAATCGATTTGTCATTGAGCTGATGAGTTTCGAATTTCAGAAAGAAATTTATCATCGCGTTCATTTTCCACATGCCATGCGGCCTGCATTTCAAATCTCCAATGCCATACAAAATATCAACTGAAAGAAAATTAAATACTTGATCGTCATCTCTCTTCAATGTTTGATATAGCCTGAATTCTGATCACCATGAAATCATGGAAAAACTACTAGCACTCATGACGTTTGGAGTAATTTTTATTGAGGACCTTATTCTTGTAGTTTATACACCTAATTTCGCCAAACTGTTATGGGATTTGGTTATGAATTTCCCAACAAAGTTTCACATTTTGATCCTTTGTGATTTTTGAATATTTTTAACTTTGATTTATTTATATTGTTCAATTCAGCCGTAGAATACGAAGAAACGAAAATGCATTTATACGTTGTTTGTCCATTCTACACACTTGCACAAAATATACCAGTTCGAAATGAAGACGAAAATGCACCAACGATAACAACAAAAACAACAGCAACAACAGCAATTATCTGAAAACAATACTCAGTTCATCATCGATATGAATAACGAATACAACCAGAAATAAGCCAAAGGAGCATACAGTAATCGAATGTGCAACAAGTTGAAAGACTAATATTCCGACCGATCGACCGAAAGATCATTCATTCGTTAGTGTTAAATGTGGATATGTGAATATGTGAAGAGTGAACAAGATTTCTTTGGTCGTTGCTCGAGAAGATAAAAGAAAAGAAAATGTTCGAATAGCATGGGCAGCGTATACAGATTTACGATGTTGTAGTAACACCGTGCTCTCCTTTCTGAAAGTGTAGTTGTGTAGCCAAGAGAAGTGCAGAGAATAAAACCATTTCGGTTCTTTCGAAATTGTTGATGCTTACATGTGAATGACTTTTCTCGTTCATTAATTTATTATTTTGAATGGATAAGCATGGTGAAAATACAAGTTATGGTTCACACACACACACACACACACACACACACACACGCACACACACACACACACACACTCACATACGCATACTTGCTCAGACTTGCTCAGACTAAAATAAAATCGTTTCAAATTTGATTCCGAAATAAATGCACTGATTTTCTACCAATACTAAATCAAACATGTATCGGCTGCTTGGGCGCATAAAATTGTATGCATCATGGAGCTCATACATATTCACATTTCACCTATAAAAACAATATCTATTAGACGTCAAAGAACTAGATCTCTGGGATGAGAGAGTGAGCAGCGCATTATATGACAATAATAAGTATGGATGCTTTGGCTGATCAGAAAAGAAGTCACATTTCGTAAATTATTATTTTGATCGTGGGCCGGATTTTTTTTTTTCATTTTTGCTCATTTAATAATAATACGTTGAATGTTGAACGAATTGTTAGCAATCGAGAATTTAAACTTTAAACGAAAAATTGAATAGGCTGAGATCAATAATAAGACCTACCTGTCTCTTTATTTGGAAACTGAAAACCCGATTGCAGTTCTACTTTCTCAATTTGCGACTTCGTCGTTTTTCCTTGTTTTTTTCTCTTGATCCACTGGTCACTTAATCAATGTTATTTATTTTATTTATTTTTTGAACATTGCATGAATGTTTATCGCATTAAGCTCACTTCGGATGCCAGATGCACAATCGATCAATTATTTATTTTTGAAAGTTGAAAAATCCAACATGTTTTTTATTTTGTTTTGACTATGAAACTCAATATTTTCTAAGGCGAGTGGATTCATTCATCATAAAACGAAATCCATGAAAATGAACATCAGGTGATCATTAACCTTTTAGAAAATCGCACATTTCTTCGAAGTCGCAAATGGAATAGATTTGTTTTGTTTTTGTTTATAAAAAAATGGATCGTTGAAGAAACGCCAGTTAATTGAATTTATTTTTATAAGAAAAAACTCACTGAAGAGTTAATTTCATCGTTCGGATGCGATTTATAAAAAAACACGGAATTCTTTATGATCCAATTAAGCGTATGTTACAAATCAACTAAAAAATTTACGCCAAACCATTTATAACTGAATTGCCATTTACAGTTTCATTTATTTTAACACAAAAAACAATTCAATTAACAATTTCACTCTCTTTTTATTTTAATACTAAAAATTCACGATTATTGTTTGACACGCAAATGCATTTTGTTGCGAACAGAAATATGCATGAAGAAATTGAACAAAACAGGACCACAATAGTCTTCTGAGAGATGAACAACAGTCAACAATTCGATAAGTTAACAATTCAACTCAACCGATTCTGCATGATATTCAACGAAGACTGAAATGAAATTTACGGTTTGCGACTTCACAGACATAACAAGAATTTAGAACTTGTATATCATACACTGCACACGCATAAAATCACACAAGTGTAGTATGGGAATGAAGAATGAGGAAATATGAAAACATACACACACACTCATTCGCATATGGATCACATTCATTGTTATTATATTTCATTGCCCGCATGAATGTTAGACAGTTGAGAAAAGGTTTGTACAACACATGTGCACATGGTTTGCTTTCAGTTCAGTGTCCGATTCTCATTTTGCTTGTTGTAAACGTTAGAAAAAATCTTAAATATTTGTTGATCCATGCGATGGACAAATTAATATATTTGCTTCGAAAAAATAAAGAAACCTATTTGGTGCTGAGAATCTAGGAAACTTCGTGAGCATTACGTCTAAACGTTCGAATATACATGTTTTGCTCCTTTCCATTGCTTAGCCATTTTTTCAATTTTAAGTGCGAAAAGCTCTTAAAAGCTCAGCCATCACATGAACCAATCGATGCTGGGTTTGCGCATTAGCTAAGAAATACCAACTTATAAACATGAAAACTCACCGATTCCATATTATTGCCTTTATTTCAAATTTCTCAATATTGTATATTATGCATGTAATGATTTTCAATAAAATGCCATCTTTATCCAAATAATAATAATTTTCTACTATATAATCTTAAAGATTTTTCGTCTCAAAATCTCTGTCCATTGAAAGTTCGTATACTTATGTTTGAGTATTTTTAACTGATTCCGAATACTTAACGCCAAAACGGAAATTATTATTTATTAGCAAGTATCAGAATCTACTCATGAATAAAAGCTGGGCGAAGCGTCGGGAGTAATCCATTTGCAATTATAAATCCTCAACTTCGTGAACGCTACTGGAATTTATAGAATCGGTGCATATGGAGAGCTCTGAATCCAGTGCACCAGATGTCTCGGCATCAGCCGTTCCTGGGCTTTCATAATCTGATAGAGTTGGTGATGAGGCGAGCATAATACTCGTTGTTGATTTGTCACTCATTGCGTTATTAATTTTCATTTGTTCGTCTGTATTAGCAGGTGGAATCTGATTCTGTCGAATGATGGCCAAACGTTGTTGTGTCATTTCAAGATGATGTTTCCTCCATTTGATGCGACGATTTTGAAACCAAACTTTGACCTGTAGACAGAAAAACATATTCCAATGAATGATTTCAATTTGGAGAGTTTTAAATGTACTGACTTGAGCCTCTGTTAATTGTAATGTATCTGCCAAATAAAGGCGTTCTGGACCAACCATATATTGTTGTCTTTCAAATTGAGCTTCCAATCGTTCTAATTGTTCTGGTGTGAAAATCGTTCGAACTCGCTTACTTTTAAGCGACGATTTTCCTTTAGCTGAATGCTCTAAAATTAAAAAAAAAGTTGAATGAGATGCAAATTCCATTTATCTGAATCAGAGTCTTTACTTGCCACTTTTGTTATTTCGCTGCTCTTTATTATTGTGGAAGTGCGAGAAGCTCTGTGAATTTTTCGAATGAAATTGTTGCTGTAAACTTTGCAAAGCTGATGCTTGATTATGGTTTGTCACATGTAAATTATTGTTATTGTTATTCTGTTGATTAAAATGCGTTAACGGATGATGTTGAATATGCGACGGTGAAGGCATATGATGAGGTGAAAATGGTAATGGAATTTGCTTTGGAAGTAATCGATTTTCAGGATCGATGCTGCTAAATGCAGATTTGTGCATTGAGTAATTTTGATTCAGCGATAAATTAATTGCATTCACTTCTCTTGATTGATTCGTATTGGTGATGTTTTTCTTTTTTAGGCCGAGTATCGACGCAATCGTAAACGATTTGCCTGTCGTTGCGTTTATCCGTTCCAAATACGTTCCATTTAAATCACATTCTCTGCCGATTGATGCATTATTTTGTTGAGGTGTTGCTGGCGATGGGGTCGATGTTCCATTTGAAGCATTTCGAATGGCTAGGAAATTCGAAATGTAATTCATGTTGTATTTGGGTGGATTTTGTAACATTTCTTTTAAATGTAAAAGGTTTCACTCGGCGATCAAAAGAATTCTGGAAATTAAATTGATGAAAGTTCGGAATTATTTACTTCATATGCAGGAAAAACGCAATTTCAAAATCTTTTAAGTTTTTGGTGTGCAGTGCACTTTTGGGAGAATACAGATGGAAATCCATGCTAGGATAAAACAAACAATAAACACCTAACTATAGGACTGAAGTCAATTCATGATTTAACATGATAATCAAATAGTTGTCACAAAACGACCAACCAATAGCACTAAACCCGAGGACTGTGTGAACCATAACATTCTATTCATTAGCATTCAATAGCAACAATTAAACAGGGAAGCACTTGATATTTTTAAGTTTCTTTGCAGCCAAATGAAAATCAAAACTATTGTCAATTGTGAGTAAATTAATTCCAAGGGGAAAATTAACAAAGAACTGAGTGCCGAAGAGGCTTCATATTGTTGTCTTTGAATCTGGTTTACTTATTTATTTTATTATTATTTAAAAGAAAAATTTCATCTCTATATATATTGCCGTTGAACATTGTGTTATTCTATTTAATTGATGTGTGATCATCTTACATTGGATTCCACAAACATAACATTAGCAATATCAAATTTCCATTTGTTTCACAATATAAATTTGACTGTCACTGTGATCTGTTTCAGTGATTTAGTCTCGAAACTTAAGTTCATTTAATTTATTATTTGTTTTTCATTTTAAATCAGAAGAAAATTTCATTTATAGTTTGTTTAGGAGACTATGATGTATTTCTTTGATGTGCCGACGGCATTCTGACTGGTCCAATTCAGATCCACTTGATCTAACCAATATTCGAAATAAACGATTGAAATTACAACCGAAATAGCCTATCTTGCTTCAGATTGATCAGAGGTGTATGTGACGAGTTTAAATTTGGTATTGCTCGAAAATTCAAATTTCCATCATTTGAAAAATCTATCACTTGAATTAGTTATAAGAATTAAGCACAGATTTGAACGAAATGCAATTTATAAATCAATGAAAATCAAACGAATTTCCAAGAATATTGATACAAACAAAAAATGTTCCACAATAATAATCAAATATGGAACAAATAAATTAGATTTCCAAAAGTCAAAGGAAAATTCACTTTCACTTAAAATAACTGCATTATTTATGAACATACCACGTCAATCGTAAATGTCTCGTGCACGTAAACTATGGTTTTATTCGAAAATAATCAGATTGAAATTCAATAAGCGTCCATGCGGTCTGAGTGCTACAATCGCAATGGTAATATTTTCACAATGCGTTTGCAATAATTACTCGTTCGTCGGGATGTTCACAATTCAGAATGTTCAATTTTGGCCACAATTTTCTGTACGTAGAATGAGCAACTATATTGTTTGAGCGTTCACTTTCAACTGTAATGATGCCATCTAAAATTTGAATGAAAATGCAAAAAAGATTAAATAAACACTAAAGCCAGCCACACACGCACTTATAAATTCACCAACACAAACAACACATTAAACTGTGTGCTCTGCACCTAAATGGCTTGAAATGAAAACAATCCAAGCCCACAAATGATCGTGACGCGTTTTCATGCAAGTGTTTCGTAACCGAATACACATATTTCAATCATCATTAAGCTAATTCACCCTCAGCAAACAATTCTATTACAAAATGGAGATGTTATAACGTTATATCGTTATGCGTTCATGTTGCGAAGGGATTCTGATTTTCGATGCTCATTTGAAACACATACACATGCAGAAACGAAGGCACGCACAGGGAAAAAACGGATTTGTCGAATCTGTAGATGGAATCAACTTTACGTAGAGCAGATAATACAAGGTTCTCCGAAGCAATCCACAATGTGATTCAGTTCTGAATGATATTCAGTTCTTGATATATTCCCGAGCACCCTGTAAATATTTGGCATTATCTATATTATGTACCACTAATGATTCATAGCCGGGAAAATATTTCTATGTACTATGTTTCAACCATTTGAGCGAATGAACGTGAAAGGAGTCCATTTTGTGGATGAACGGATGCCAAAGGGAGCTGAATGAGATAGAGAAACGATAAATGAGGAAAATTGAGCCATAAGCCATAACGAAAACATAATTTCAAAAGTATTTTCATTTGGAAATATTTTAGCAAAGTGAAGATGCCCCATCCTCACAGCATAGCATCATTTCATTCCTGAACCCATTGAATCACCACACATAAACTAGACGTTTTTGTTGGAATTTTCTGAATGAATCAAAATGTTATATTCATTTGACAGAAATAACCATATTTTGCCAACTAATGGTTGTTGACATTTGATTAATTTCATTGAGGTTCTTATTAAATGCTGAAATGAGTGAAAGCCATTCATTTTCCATTGTTTCACGAAATTCATTCATTTTTATTTGCTTTTTTGTGTGTGCCTGAAATTGGGCGTTGCAGCCAAAACTGATACAAACTAATCTTTGTGTGTTTGTATGCTCCATGTATATTCAACATGGAATTTATTGCACGATGTTTCAATTAAATTCCAAAACCAAAGTCATCTTATTCCAATTGACCGAGAATTTTGCATGTGTAAATGTCTCTCTATGTCTGCACGGATAACGTTCAATGCATCAAAGCGATTCAAACATTTATCAGCATCAGAGTTAAGATACCAACAGATACAATGTCCGTAATGTGTTTGACAAATATTCGATTGAAGCGAAGCTAATGATTTACCCAAAAATTCATTAAATCATTGTTGCAAACCGACAAATATTTCGAATTTATTAACATAATTCCCATTGTTTGACTCACTATCAGTTTCAGCTCATTATTATGGCTACGACTCGGATGTTAGAAGAATAAAAAACAACAGTAATAGAACGTAATAAATCAAAAATGTGATTTATCATTGAATATCGTGAAAATGAAAAAGAACATTTTCCGAGCTGAAAAAAGGAAAAATGGATTCGTTACATAAACTTTGACCGCTGAATGATGCCGAAAAAACGAATATTTATTTATATTCATTTATTTACTGGGCGTCAGTTTTATAAACATGCAAAACAATTGTTATTAAGATACACGCAATCATTGATCCGCACTCATACACGCTCAATTTAGCATGTCTTGAATTGCATTGAATTTATTGAAATTTAAATCGACCAAATATGAACCGTAATAAAAATAAAATCTGTAATAAAAACATCAATGAAATGCTTCGTTCAACATTCAACCAACAAAAATCCAATAAAAAATATACAATCTCGCCCAGACTCAGCTCACAAACAAATACATTGACATTCAGAATGAATATCCAAATAAACACCAAATGCACGAATGAAGAGCGACCATGCGAACAATGAATTGTAAAAAATAAATGCAAACAACGGCAACAATCATCCCTGCGAAATATTTCAAGCACCGCCTTTTTTAATGGATTTTCATTGTGTGCGTTTGTGAATGAGGTGACGTCGTACGGATAATGATAGCTGGTAAACATTGTCGATTCATTCCCCACCATAGCGCGATCACAATCCATGTGTGCAGAATCACTTTTGTATGGGTCGAATATTGAGTGTATACGCTTGTGTATTGGTTTCCTTTTGATACACTACCAAGCATTGCAGAGCAATCACAATCATAATTCACAATAACCGATGGAATAATAAAAATGCTCGATTCAATCTGTGAAGATGGATTTTACCGTTTTAAGATTTTATTCAATTGCCTTCATTTTCCAGCAAAAACGTATGTTTGGGCTACAATTTATTTATATCTTTATCTTTTTCGAAGAATTTTCTATTTTCGTCTTCAATTTGTTACGTTTGATTTTATGAATTATTTTATTTGTTCAACAAACTTGGAAAATTCTTGAGTTTCAACAACGATCAAAAAGAAATATTTTTCAAGGGAAATTTGCGAAAATTTTTATACGTTAGGTATGATAAGATCTCAATTTGTTTTTGGTGTCGCATTTGTTGAAGAAGGGCTATAAGCAGTCCTTTTGGATTCATAATAATAAATGCGTACCTAGTTGCATCCTATTAAAAAGTTGACGTCATCTGTAATAATAATAATCCAATATTTTCAACAAAACATCAACAAACCGATTTAAAATATAATTACAAATTCCTATGACGACCATTCGGTAATTAAGAGAAATTCTACTGGACATCTGGATATAATGAGACCATTCGAAATGTGATTTATCACCAAAAAAACGGTGATTCTTCAACCCTTGGTTTGTATCTTTTTTCAATGGGAATTCGTTTCAGTTGCAAAATTAAATCGACTGAGGATTGAGCACTTTCAACGACGAGAAAAATATTAATTTAATTGAAAAATGATAAAATATTTATTATGATTTTATGAAATTTATTTCACTTCATTTGATATGAATACAAAGCCAACAAAACTGTCACGTTTTAAATGCATTTCATACTTTGTTTTTTTTTCAATAGAGCTTTGAAAATTTCATGATTTAATTAAATTTGGTGAAATGAAATGAATACTCTTCATATACATCAATAACATTCAGAAGCGAAACACACACATTTTGAGGGAATAGATGCCAAGAGTCAGTTTCATTGAACAACATCTTGCAAATGTTGAGTGGCCAGTTCAAAGTAGTTACAGAAAATCGACCTCGAAAGTCAGAAAACTTAGGAAGAAAAGATCGACGAAATTGCTTTTATCCTATCTGGACTTTTCAAAGAAAAAAATGGAGAATAGAAAATGTGTGATTGCCAGTGGCAATTTGCCACTAATGAATGAATGATTTATTTATTTTGTGAAAGTCAACGGTAACCAACAATTTTCATCAAATAATAATGCAAAAAAATTAATTAATGCAAATATGGAAATAATTGCATCAAAACGATAAAAACAAACCGAGATTAAATAAAAATTCTGGGGAAAAAACTGACTCGTTGCTCTGAAATTCAGAAAAAAATCAAATATTCTTTGTCCGTGTTTCATTGGACGTGATGTTGCTTTTTCGATTAGCTTTAATTTGGTTTCAATGATTGTCTACTGATAAGTTGTTCAATGGCATGAAAAACATCGAATTAATAACGCTGAATGAATTGCGAGACGGAAAATCAAAAATTAAATTTTTGTCGTTATTAAATGTTTTAATGTTTAAATCTCAATTGAAACTTGAAAATGCGTTTGATGATTTTGTGCACAATTCGGATGAATATCATCCTCTCTTTACCATTCCGGCATCGCTCATTGAATATTGAATATTGTCCTCCAGAATAAACATTCACAAATAATATATAATAATTAGAGGGTCATTGATGTTTGATGTTAGTTGTGCGACACAAGTGTTTTTCACAAATTTGTCATTATTGCATTTTCTTTCATTGATTTCAGCGGCAATACGTTATACGTTTGCCATAAGCACAGACAATCTGTTTATCGAAACACGTGCAAAACATACCATTCATCATTTTGATCACATCAAGTGAAATCAAAAATGTTATTCATGCTCATTTTGTATTTATTGGGGTGCGATTCGAGAATACAACCGAATATAAATCAAGGGGAACGGATGCGTTATAATGGACGACAATGAAATTTACATTGAAAGTCTAACCAATGCTCGGAATACTACAAGTCTCTATTCTCCGGGTAAATACTGGTTGTTGATCATTAAATTGTTCTATTACGTCCGGCCTCTGACTTTGCGCGATTCTCTTCGCTTTTAGATGAGTTTTTGCATCAAATGAAAAACATTTAATGAATTTAGATCACTGGATAATCAGCCGTGTCGAATATGATTCTTGTTTTACGCTATTCAAATGTCATCAGATCATCGGCATTGGCTTTTGTTCAATGTTTAAGCATTGAAGTGGAACTGATTTAAGAACACTCCCACAAATAATATCATTTTTATCCGTTGAGTTTTGACAGAAAGGACATAAATTCATTGTTTGTTTCCTACGAAATATTGAAAAATATTAATCGTCACTCGGCAATAAATAATAACAATGAAAAATTTAATTTTTTCTTCAGTAAGAATAAACCGCTAGTAATGTTCCCTTCTTTTAGTTGCTGTTTTTTCATCGAATTTTTCCGCTTGATTACAAAGCAACCGTAACGAAATGATTTGACGTAATTAAATAGGTGTGAATGTTTTTGTGTTGTATTCAAATATTGATGCAAGCGAATACCAATTGGATTTTCGC
The DNA here is from genome assembly GCA_000149185.1 of Mayetiola destructor. Lineage (NCBI taxonomy): Eukaryota > Metazoa > Arthropoda > Insecta > Diptera > Cecidomyiidae > Mayetiola > Mayetiola destructor. The sequence goes on along the minus strand of GL501488.1, from coordinate 75,536 downwards.
CTATTTTTAAATGGAAGGGTGAAAAGTCATGTCAGATTCAAAGA
>GL501488.1:48808-58883 GCA_000149185.1 Mayetiola destructor | reverse complement strand
ATACAAGCATAGTGAGCTACACTAGCATATAACCCTTCAACCTAACATTCAACGCAATGCCCATTGACAGCATTTCCTCTTGTTATGGGCATGTGTTGTATGCGATGAGTTTAATCTCCAAGTGAGTGAACCAAAAAACTTATTCAAAATTCAAACACTTGGTTTTTTGTTGTTATTTTTAGTCAATTTGTATGTTTATTATCGAAATGTTAAAAAAATGCATTACAGAATTGCATTAATATTAGTTAATTTCATTTTATTATTCTGAATAGATTCCATTTCATTTCATTCACTTCGTAAATAATTCGTTCATTTATTATTATTCGATGGATGAAATATTCGATTCATAAATTAAATTTCTCGTGGTCAACGCTTAAAATTAATAATGCAAGACTCTATAAATTTATTATAATTATTTTGATTTTCGTTTGTTGTGGCGCTTTCGCTTGTTCTTCATTGTCATTATTGTTATTTTAATGTTCAATTGCTTTTGGTTTCAATCAATGGTTGACTACAGTGGTACCAAGCCTTTCGTGAATGATGTTGAGAGAAACATTTTATTCGAATTGAATGGTAGTTTTCAAAGGTGATTCATGTCTGATATTTAAATATTCTATCAAAATACCGTTGATTTGCTCATTCAAAGGTTTTTTATACCACTTTCAGTAGTCCACTATTGTGATTGAGTTGTATACACATTACACATTCATCTATATCTTAATCATATCTATGCTTTCGCTAAATAAATCAGAATACTTTCTCTTTTAAATTTTAATCTGTAAATCTAATTTGATTGTTGGGACTTAAACACAATGAACGGAAAAAGATGCAGTCAATTCTGAGTTAAAATAAAATCAACCAATTAAGTAAATTTTTTTGAATATTTAAATCGAAGACTTTCAAAAAACAATAAAAGGAAGAGACTGGACATTCACTCATTTCTATTTCGTACTAAAATTGAAAGACCGATGGCATTCATTTTGGCGAATTTCAATTCGGAATTTTATAGATGGAAGATTCTACAAAAATCGATGACTAAAGTGCCGTCGGCCTGCGTCTCCAAAAGAATTATCTATCGTTCACATATAGAATTTTCATTGGATGTGTAAGAAGACTGAAGACTAAAAAATCGCCAATATTTACGTTAATGTGAAAAATGAAATGGTTCTTTCGATTAAAAATCGTAAATGAAGAAGAGCTAATACAGCGAAAATATTACGAATAAAATTCACTAATAAATTTGTGTGTGTGTGCTTCTTTTGGTGAAGGAAGAATTCGAAATCAGTGCAAACATATTGAACTTGAATTATTTATAATAGCTATTATTTTGAGGACTGTAACTCTAATTTGTGATGTTTTTTTAAATTAAACTCTCGAACATCGACTAAACTATGGTTGGGTAGCTGAAGAAATAAATTTTTCTCCGTTCGCCATTCACATGTTATAACTTCAACATTTTCTTGATGATTATTCATTGTGTATATTCAATCTGAAATCATCCCTTGAATCCTTCCCATGATTTTCCCTTCGTACAATGGCAAAACATCCTGGTCATCGGCTATCTCTTCATGCAGGACTGGATTTTCTGGATCATCAGTTTTTATCTTGAAAAAATATCTATGAAAAAATAAAAATGAAAATTAATTTGGGAAAATTGTCCCGTCACTGTGCTCAGTTTGCAGAAAACTCACTTAAAATTTCCTTTTTTCTGTATTGAATCTTTGAAATGTTTAAGCGTTATACTTTTGCCCTTAAGCTTGATTCTAAATGGTATTTTATCGTCACCAAATGTGTAAACAGCATATGTAAATTCTTCGGTGGAATCTAAAAATCTTGGCAATGAATTTGTATGATGGCTCGATGACGTCGGCATAGCGTTCACAGAATGACTGAATTGTTGTGGTATATGAGTTTGATTTCGCATTCGTGATGTTGTATTATCGGAATAATGATCCCTTAAAAAAGACGAAAAACTATGAAAATGTTGTACAATGTACATGGTATTCAACAAATGTTAGCAAAGAAGGGGGCGTGGTTTAACTTACATCTTGGGTCTATATGGGACCATATAGTCAGATGAATATAAACTAATTCCACTATCAATCGCATTGTACGAATGTCCATGAGGAAGTTTTCCAGTCCATGAACTTCCAGCCATTTCAGAAGCATGATCGGGTATTGATCTCGATGTTGACATTCCTTTAACAACAACAAACCGAATGAATCCGTTAATTAAATATCCATTTATAAAACCGAATTGGATTGCGTTTTGAAAACTTACTAAAATCAGGCATGGAGCTGCCAATTTCAACTCTATGATGTTGTGGTTTATGATAATGTGGTGATGTAGATTCTCTTGGTGGTGAAAATACACGCGAAACATGTAAATCTAATATTGATTCATCGTCGTCTTCAATATTCGTTTTCATCATCGCGTCCGGAAACATTTTTTGCGTCGATTTAAACGTTTGTGTTTTCAATCGATCATTTAAAATTTGATTGAATTGTTCGCCTTTTTCTTCCTTTTCACGTATCTTTTGTAATTCCAACAGTTTTTGTATGAAATAATCTTTATTTCTGTCAAGTGTAAATGAAGATTGCTCCATTCGCGATCTTGATAATGGTTCAACTTTTTCTTTGAGACCTTGTTGGGTAGGCCTAACCAGCGTCCTTGATAATGATATCGATGGATTTAAAAAACTTCTTTTATGATCTTCAGTGGCTGTAGATCTACGAGGGTGGAATGGTTTGCCATCTCTGTTGATTTTTAAAAGGAAAGTTTATGATCCATTCCTGTTTTTCGGTATCAACTCATTTACAAAACCAAAATCGCTCACATTTTGAATTGGACAAAAGTATTCGAAATAAAACGAATGACATAACGAAACAAAAACAACCAAAGAAAAACTCACTTTGAATTAACCTCCGAATCGGTCAAACTAGCTGAGCTACAACTCTGTCTTTCAGAGTCTTGGCAGGATACGGGATTGAAGTTTGAACTAAATACGCTATTTATGTAACCATGTGCACTACATGCATTTCAATGTGATAATTACAAAACAACCAAACGAAATCGATGAATGAAAACAAAATTTAAAACAAAACGAAAATGAAAGAAAACAAAAGATAAAATTTCAATCAAATAAAAGTTAGAAAAAAAAATAATACTTTTGATTTTGCCCATTTCTATTCGACTCAAATAAAAGATATAAAAAACCATTGAAAACTTACCCGGATGGTCTAACTTCAAGCCTTTTCTTTTGAGTTGCCAACAAAAGATCACTCGTTAATTTTGGCGTGCATCGATGCGTGGATGATGATTTCGATGGATGAGTATTTTCGTTTAATTTCAGTTCAACGTCTTCATGCAAAGTTTGTAAACTCATCGCATTCGACAGTAACTCAACGGTCGCACTCGTAGCAATATTATTAGTATTGATTGTACCGTCGGAAGTGTTTGGAATCACACTAGTTTCCGTAACACTTGATTCTGCATACTTATTGGCGAATTCAATGAAAACCGGTGAATGAAAAAACGACGGATATATTTTTTCGCTAATTGTTTTTTCAACTTCACGTTGGATGTCATCGAAAATATTTGGATCCGGTTGAGTTTCTTCTTTTTGAATTTTTCTTATTGTTTGCCGAAGTTCGGCTGATACATTGACCCAATTTTGTTTTTTCAATATTCTAATCGATTTTTATTGACGAGATAAATGAAAAAAAAAGAAAAAAACGAAATTAATAATAAATAAGCAAAAGCCATTCGTTGGATGTTTCATTGTGCATTTTGAAAACATACCCATAAATAGCAGTAATAAGCCTCCTTTGCATTTCAGGATCAGCTTGAGTTTTGAGACCTCTGCACGCAAAGTAAAATCGAAGCCGTGCATAATCCACCGAATCTTTGCCAGCATCATCTTCGACATATTTATATAATAATTGTATTCCATTTTGATCATCAAGAATATATGTGAAATTGCGTTGCCAATTTGCTATGCGCACTGATAAATCCGATGATAATTGATCCGAACTTTCGATAGTTGGCGATCGATTTAAATTCGATGCACCACTGCATGCTTCTTCTGCTGTCATCTTGGTTGGATAACTTTCTTCTCCAGGCACTGGTGGTCTTGGTCCACTACCACAATCATATTTATCGAAGACTTTTGGATCTTTTAATTTAACTGTTGGATTCATTCCAATCAGTTTGTTTATCGCTTTATTTGCCCTTTTCTCTTTCAATTTCTCTCCTTTTCCGTTCTTCTCTCACTATCTCTCTTAAATTCTATACAAATTTTAAATTCTTCTTAGTCCGCATTATTTCGTTTAAAACATTTCATTATTTGTTGTAATTGAAATCTTTCGTCTAAATCGCCTTCGTTACGTTCAATGTATGAATGATTGTGATTGTTTTATTAAAAAGGCATCAATTTAAAGGCCTAAAAATGAAAAGTTTAGAAATTAATTAATTTAAAAGAATCGTTCAAGTTCGAGATTTAACTGCTTTGAAGAGACAAAATGAAATGGATTAGAATTTGATGTACTATTCATAACAGAATAGAGTAATTTGATATCACAACTTGTTCCTTTTATCGTTTATCATAATGATTGGATGACGCATCCGTTTTTGGTACACAGCATCGACCAATCAGGATGCTTCATTATATAAAAGGGGGTGTTTTCATTTTGTATTATGTGCTTCAACAAGATACTAAGGGTTCTTTATATAAAGTAATTTTTATACTATTTTCTATTGTATGTTTCGTCAAATCGAGCGTCTCTACAGTTCATTAAATAGCATCTCTGTAAATTTGGAGTTCATTTCTCCATATGAAGTTCTGAATCTAAATTATAGGAAAGAGTTTAAACTCTTCACGGTCTAGATGCACTGTGAATTTTGAGTTTTTACATTTAATGAAATTGATTCGGATTTTTGAGAGTTTACATTGATTTGAATGAGAACAATAATTAAATCTCGTAACAGCATCACGATTTGGATTGGAATCGATGCATTCGCACTTTCACAAAAATAATAACTATAGAAACTGAATCGTTATATGGCTTAAGCTCATGCCTCTTTTCAAAATTCATTTGACGAATATCTGAAAACCTCATATTAATTCATCGATTTCACTTTCCTGTTTTTTTCATTTATTGAATCGTTTTGATAAATTTATAGAAATATATTTTCCGTTGAATTCCTTACGCAAGAATAAAATCGAAATAAATTGTTTTTTGTACTCTGAGCAAAAGAACATGTTTTATTGTTCACACAAAACAATGGCCAAATTATTATTATTATTTGAATTCAAAAGAATTATAAAATTATGAGCGCATATCAAAATTTTAGGAAAAAAAAAGTTTAAAAATGCGAACAATAGCCGCTGAAAGATGATCCTTCAGGACTCAGTCTTCAAAAACGTTTTTAGAATTCTTTTTTTTTCTAAAATTTTAGTTCCATCTATCAACGATTGATTAGTAGTCTTTAGGGAATTCGGGACTCGTCACACACCGCAAGTTGAACTTCAATGTTTTTATTTTCATATTTTCTCAATTCTGATATTTGATATATTAGGAGCACAAATATGATTCGAAAAATTCGAACTGAGTCTGGGCCATTAATGGTTTCATCCGAAAACCGAATCATTTGTGGTGGGTGCGCAATGAAATAAACAAATACACGGTACATATGTAAATATGGATTTTTGTTAATATAAGAAGTCTATACATAGGAGACAAGCGCCATTCAACAACCCTCGATTTTATTTTTTGCTCTTTCAATGAATTACATATTATTATTATTATTTTTATTATCATTTTATTATTATTATTATTATAAGTATATATTCATGAAAAAATAATGATCCTGAAGGAGGCCTACTTTGCTCATACCAAGGTTCAAAATTGCAAATGCAACAGAAGTGCAAACGAACGCCATTCGAATAACGCATGAACAACGAAAGAGATCAATTTTGCAAATCAGACTTTTCAAATCGATTCAATTAGATTTTAGTGAGTTATTACATTCAATCGAAAACAAAAACTCAAAATCATCACAATTTGAATGTTCACCAATTTAATTAATCCATATGGATCAGGGATGAGTGGAAACCAAAATGAAGTCAAACTCATTCTTCGATAAAAATTGCTAATGGAGTGATAGACGTCATATAGTTCTCTTTTCCCATTTTGGATAATGGTCGCTGGTAAATCACGTTAACAATGAACTTTTACATAAAATCAGGATTCATGCGGAATTGCAAAATTGTATTGTTCTCATTTGTATAAGTTGTCGTCGAATGCTTTACATAAAACCAGGGGCGGTAATTTTCATATTCAATTCAGCCTCTACTATTACTTTTCCGCACACCCCAATTTCAGATGCGAGAAAAGTATTGGTTTACCCACAAAAAAATTGGACAATAAAAAATTTTTGTTTTGAGTTATTTTTATGTTTTTCGGTGAGAAAAACACGAAAAACGAGTTTTTAGAAAAAAAATCCTGTGTGTATGTCGTTGTCGTCGTTGTCGTCGTTGTCGTCGTTGTCGTCGTTGTCGTCGTTGTCGTCGTCGGCACTTTTTTTTATATGTCTTGTTAGCACGATAGCGGTTCTGGAATGCATAAATGTGTGTGGTTATATGATTGGATATTGTTCGGGGCGTCTTACAGATGAACCCTATTGATTTGGAGCTTACCAGAACAAGTACACAAGTCGCTATGGTACTAGAAATAGCACATTTTGTCATTTTTGAAGAAATTTCGGCTTGTTAGCACGATAGCGGTTCTGGAATGCATAAATGTGTCTGGTTCTATGATTGAATATTGTTCGGGGCGTCTCACAGATGAACCCTATTGATTGGGAGCTTCCCAGAACAAGTACACAAGTCGCTATGGTACTAGAAATAGCACATTTTTGGTCATTTTTGAAGAAATCTCGGCTTGTTAGCACGATAGCGGCTCTGGAATGTATAAATGTGTGTGGTTTTATGATTGGATATTGTTCGGGGCTTCTCACAGATGAACCCTATTAATTTTGAGCATACCAGAGCAAGTACACCGGTTGCTATGAGCCGAACACACCACATTTTTTTGAAAAAATCCGAATTTTTTAAAAAATTATTATTTCGCCAATCGATTGGAAATCGTCTAAAACGCGTAGAAAAACAATTTTCTTTTGAATTTTACTTCTTTTTCTTCATATTTTTGAAGAAATTTCGGTTTTTTAGCAAGATAGCGCATTCGGTTCTGGAATGCATAAATGTGTCCGATTTTAAGATTGGCTATTTGTTTTTAATTTAAACGCTGGGAGAGAAGGGAAAAAAGCCCAAAAAGTCCGAAACACGTTTGCAATTCACACAAATTAAATTTTTTCAAAATTTTTTCTCGCATTTCGTTTAATGATAATAGTGCGGAAAAGTGAGTTTTAATCTTTAAAACCGTTTATTTTAATTTATTTTTCTCAAAATTAATTTTTTTTCGAATTTTTAATTTTTTGAAGTGATAAATAATTAAATTTTAAATAAGAGTTTGATACGACTGACGGTGCATTTTCGTGAATTCGGTACGATCGAATTCTGTTTGTACTTGTTTTTATCATCTGTCTCCTTCTAACACTATTTTTGAGAATCATTTTAATCAAAGTAATCGATTACGATTACGAATAATAAATCGTGAAGTAATCAATTAAAAATTCAATTACAAATCAGGTTATGTTCACATGGAAGATTCTTTCATTTTGATGCGTAATTCGTATTCTGTCAAGTGAACATAACTTAAATAATTAAATTTTAAATAAGAGTTTGATACGACTGACGGTGCATTTTCGTGAATTCGGTACGATCGAATTCTGTTTGTACTTGTTTTTATCATCTGTCTCCTTCTAACACTATTTTTGAGAATCATTTTAATCAAAGTAATCGATTACGATTACGAATAATAAATCGTGAAGTAATCAATTAAAAATTCAATTACAAATCAGGTTATGTTCACATGGAAGATTCTTTCATTTTGATGCGTAATTCGTATTCTGTCAAGTGAACATAACTTAATTTCTAATCAAATATTTAATCGATTACTTCACGATTGAATAATAATAATAATCATAATCGAAAAATTTCAAATAATTACCGAAAAATATTCGATTAAAAAAGTTTATCGATTCTTTCAACTCTGTCAGATTGTAAAATGTATTTGAATAACCACACTGATATATTTTCCTTCGTAGTTTTGTTTGTCCTGGTTGACACTTGAAGGGAGTCCGAGTATACTGTAGGGACACAAGAAAACATAACAATATTTGAGATTTGACAGTATTTGACAAACAAGTGACTGTCAAATGTCAAATATCAAATGTCAAATGTGGCGCAAAGGATGTAAAATTGAAAAAAAATATGATTGGCATCATCAATTTTTCTATCAGATGTCAAATTTGACAGATTTTTGACATTTGACAAAAAAAAAATTTTGTCCTAAAATGATCTCCAGTTCCTGAAACGGATTTTTAGCAGATTAAAACAGTTTCGACAGTTTTTGACAATATCTCGTAATTTGACCTAATCCAGAAAAACGGAAATTAATTTTACGTGTCCCGGCGTTTTCTTGTGTTATTTCAAAAGTTGAAAAATTACCTACAGTGGTATTTGTGCAAGAAAAATATAAGTGCATAGTAAAATACATATACTAGAGCGGGTTTAGCAGTCGCCTTCAAATCGACAGTGCTCAGACTCGGGAGTTTCAAAATATTTCGACAGATGGAGTTTTTGAAATTGGAATCCGTTAATTTTGAGTTAATTTGCAATTATTATCAAATATGTTGTACAAGTAAATGTACGTTGTTATTGATTTCAAAACGGGTGTCAGTTGCGGTTGGTAGTCGGTTTGAGAACGGCGCATGTTCTACAAATATGAATGTAATCGACCGCTTGTTGTGTATTCGGTATCCGAACATGCGGCACCCTCATGTAAATCTGATGCAATCAAATAATAATTTTTCCCCAAGAAAAATAAAGAATCAGTGTATCGTAATCCGTAATGTTTTCCTGTCATTAAAAAAATCAAAGAAATTTAGGAATAGTCATCCGATAGTCCTTACTGATATTAGATATAGCAGCGCAACAATACTTAGCGATTCCAATGCTTTCGACGCGTTTCGTATTTCGTAGACTGATTGAAGTCTGCAACCAATAAATTGAAGTTTAAAAAAATGCATCATGCTTTTGAGTATATTCAATACATAGAAATAAATTTGAATATTGAACAATCGATTGTGTCTATTTGCAAACAGATACATTCAAATAAATAGTTTATGTTCACGATATGTATATAAATTGCAACATTGACACGACAACACTGAAGACTACCATCGAAATACTTCATATTTAAATTGTTGTTGCTCATTTTGCGTTTATAACAGATATATTTTTTGTTCTATACTGTCAATGCGTCGTAAAACTGAATGTGTTTTGATTATTATTATGTTATATTGTTGACCGCCAGTCAATCATTTTAGTTGTGAAAATTGGAGCGTTTGTTGAGTGACTCAACAAACTATACAGCGACATTGCCTTCCCTTTTTTCCCCTCAATATGTTTATCAAATAGTTTTTCCTGTTTCTCCCTCACTGTCCTTGTGTTTCTATTTTCCGTCTACTTTGTTTGGCTCTTATCAACGTGAATCGCTGTGAATAGAAAGACGGGTGTAGTTTTCGAAGTATTTGGGGAAAAAAACTCTTCTTGTGTAAGTTTTGATTAAACTACGACGTTTGCTGAGTTTCAGATAATTTCGAGTTTTCGGTTCTGTTTTAATGTTCTTTTCAAGAATTTACTTTGTGTAAGAATAACAAATATTGAATCGTTTGAGGCTCAAATTTACAAAATTATTATTGAGGCGATGGTTAATGTTCGATAACACAAATAAATAAAAATATCGATTTGAGGTGTTATTTTCGGCTTGTTTATATGCAATTTTCAACGTGACTTTTTGTTCACTCAATTCAGGGATTCTTCAATCAGCTATCCACCCAAAAGGAAAATGTATGTGGCCATCGATTGCAGTTGAATATTTGTTTTTGCAG
>GL501488.1:18570-42622 GCA_000149185.1 Mayetiola destructor | reverse complement strand
GAATTGCATATTTTTTTTTGATGAGATGAGTACATCATTAAATTTCTTGTAGTTTTTATGAGATTAAAAACCAATTCAGAACAGAGAATTTAAAAATTAAGTTATTAATAAAATGTTCGGAAACGTAAAACAATTTCGAAGCAAGTTCTAATAACTTTGTTGAGTAGGAGTCGATATCGGAAAATGTATCTGGTATCTGGGATATTGAGATAGAAAAAATAAATTTGTGATTAAAAACATTTTTAAAATTCATTTCATGAATTTGTGGCTCTGAAGATTTTCCGATTTTGCTAGCTACTTTCGGCAATTAAAAAGTTTTATGTATTTTATTCGACATTATAAAGATAAAATTGCTATCTAATGAAATATGCCAATGTGGGCAAATTGATGAGAGAAAAATTGATCAAAAAATAATGTTTCAAATGTACATTCATATGTTCAGTCAATATAGATTATCAAAAAGAAACTTATTATCTGGAATAAGACGAATCAGATAACAATGGATTGAAAAGGAATTCTTCATATAAAATCTTGTTCAAAGATGCAACAAAAATAATATTCATTGTTTCTTTATCCACTATTGTGAAACAATGTCATGCCAACAAGTGAATCGTAAATTCGCATCTTTGAAAGTTTTACACCAATTCGATCAAATCAGATTTAAAGGCGTTCATGCGTCAAAATTCTTATTCAAAATCAAATTTTCCAATCATATACACACGATTGATTCCATTTGCGTTTGCATATGAGAAAAAATCGATTTGATTCTGCGAAAAATTATAGTTTTTCAAGTCTGCATGGCTTTGTCGCAATTTGCTTATGCTTGATACCGCATTTTTCATTTCATGAAATTGTGGATATTCCACACATTAGTGTTTTCCGTGACTAAAGTGAATGTTGAAGTAGCAACAAAAATTTACGGAATCGGATATATCAGTTGAGTGTTCAATATTTTCAAATATTTAATTCATGGAAGAAATGTTCCGTTGAAGAAGATCCACAATTTAAAAACCGAAGATGTTTCGATCGATAACATTTTACAACCGATTGAATTGATTTCACTTTGAAACAATGAAATTTGCCCATGTCCAGCTGTTAAAAAGCCTATTACAATATTATTGAGGCAAACGATAAGGCAGGCAGGTAGCCAACGACCAAACCAGAATGAATTCAAGACATAAAGATGGGCCACAAGTGCGAACACACATAGTCGGCCAGATAATTTGTTTATATCAGTTTGTGTGCATGCTCTGCTCTTCCTCTCTCTGTTCGGTATTCGGTGTTTAGCTTATAGTTTAAAATTTACAATATACGATATATTGTGAGCATTGAGCATGCGGCAGAGCGTCGAACGTAAAAACGCGTATACTCTGTATATAAAGTGTGAAGTATGAAACATTGAATATATAAGTATAAGATTTTCGGACTGGTATCTGGTGTATCGGTGTTCCTTTTTAGCTCTATTCATGCATTTGTTGTCTGTTGTATATTTATTGCTTTTTATTTTATTTTATTCACTTTTTTTCTACTTCTTCTTCTTCGATTTTGTCTCGTATCCTACGGATTGTATCGTATCTTCTGTGCTAATGTTGTTATTATGTATTGGCTTTTGTGACTATGTTTCTTCAAAGAGCGGCACTTTCAAACGTTTCGTTTTTATTATTCTACGGTTTTGAAAATGGATATGCTCACATGCATGAATATATTGCCAAAAGAAATCAACGACCAACAGTTCGGGTTATTTCAAAAACAGAATAAAAACGAAAAGAAAAGAAGAAAAAAAAATCACAGAAAATGAATAATATTCACATTTTACGGTATGGTCGAAAAAACTTTGTCGGTATTCGGTACAAAATGAATGACCACAGTACGCAATTTCCATGGATGGTTTGATGGTTCAATTCAAATGAATGAATTCTAAGAATTCGGAAGTAAATCACATCTTTTTATTGCGACAAATGAAAATGATGGACAAATATCCGATTCAAATTGGTCTTCGTGCTTTGGCCGCATCCAATACGTTTCGACACTCAATCTTATAAATCAAATAATTTCTTATTAATTATTCACCAATCCAAATCGAATTCACCGATGAATTTCCAAAATGAATTTTGAGACACATCATTTATTCCGAATGCAATTCGTGTGCAATTTCTCGAATGGTCAAATTCAAATTGCAAAAACGCATACTACATGGATGCTGAACAAATGGATATTGACAATCAAAATCACAGAAGACACTTACCATTCGCAAAAGTCAGCATCGCTGTGCTTGGGTATTTATTTGATTCATTGTTGACATTTTGTCTATTCATTGATTTTTATTCCAAAAAGTCACAAAAAGGCGATCACATTTCATATTTAAAATGTTCAAAACACAAATATATTATTTTTAAATGCACAAAAAAACGCTTTCCACCAAAACGTCCAGGTTTCGAAAAGAAAAAAATATTACTATTCAACAAATACCAACAACAGAGCGAATTTAAGTAGAGATAAAATCGAATCACAAATTAACTTCTTAACAACAAAATTGATTTATTTTTTTATTTTGATTAAAACGTTTGCATTTTGATTTTCATTTGCTCAGAAAATTTTTAATTTACTAAAAACAAAAGTGAACAAATAAACACAAAAACTAAAAATAATAAGAAGGAAAAGAGAACAATTTCACAAAGAACAAACATACATTGATTAAGGTTAGGTCAATGTGATTGTTATGAAGTTGGCTGCGATTAGATGCTCCATGGCGTTCGAATTCATTCATTTGACATACTGTCACTGCATTAACATTTCAAAACTTGAATAGTCTTTTCGGTTGATGGTTTATGTTGTTGTGACCCAAACATAATTTATTTCTGTTTCATTGGGAAATGAAAAGCCAATGTAATTTTTTTACTGCATTTATAAACATTTTTATTCAGAATAATAAAAATTTAATTTGACAAAAGAACCTAAACATAACTATTATTATTGAACATTGACAAACAATCAAAATAATGGGGTTTAAAAATTCATGCAGCAGGATCTAAGCCAAAATTCATTTTGATAACATTGCAAAATGTCGATACGAAAACAAAGCCTAATGATAAATGGACTAAACGATTTGCCAAAACCCTCTGTGAATTCGATTTGTTAATGTTGACGGTCGATAGAACAACTGATAAAAATGCAGCGGCAACCTAACAAAAACACGATTACAAATTAAATGATGACAATCACGACGAAATGTGAACATGAAAGGTAAAAGTAATTTGGCCTTGATCCGCGTATCGTGTTTGAATTGAAATTGATTTTAATGAATTTTCTCCAAAGGTTTTGATGAATGTTCGATACCAAATGCCGAAATCACAACATTTAAAATTGATATAAAAAAGATAAAAATAAGGATAACATCATTCAGAATGATAGCAGCGGATTGTTCGTTATTTCGGTTGATATTCAAGCTTCCAATCACAATAAATAGTATGCCGATAATCATCTTTGCGATATTATATGATAACATGCGATGAGCGTCGACAATAAAGAAATATGCAGAAGACAAAAAAAAAAATAGAGCAAATGAAAGAAGAGAGAAAAAATGGATTGTGTAAGTTTGTTTTGAACATATCATTGAATGAATGGTTCGAAATGTACATAAAACATTCATTGTTTGGATTGTGAGTTATGAGTGCACCATTTCAATTTCTTTTCAAAAAAAACGGTTACGGAACATTTCACGGTGGTTTAGCGAATAGCCAAAGTGTGTCGCGATGATTTGTTCGATAAAAACTGGCATAAATAGATAAACGGCGAAGTGGCGTCTGTAACATTGGCCAATTTTAGAAAAGAAAAAACCCAAAAACTTATCGGATATGACTCATGCCACAAACACACAACAGCCTTGCGTTACAATTGAATCAATTGCTTTTGATCAGTGATTTTGATTCGTTTTTCAATTTTTAACCGTCTTGAGAGCATTGAAATTATTATTAGATATTTTGAAATCGTCAATGCAATGCAAAGACAGTATACAATCGCATTTATTCTAAGTCCATAGAATCGACGCCAGCGCAACCTTAGCTGTTGATGCTTGGCAGCTGAACTATATATTTGTTATTCGAATGTTAAAATTGAAGATTAACTATTGGCCCGCAAGTGGGAAAGAGCGGCGCTACCTTCTACATGAATAAATTTCGATTGACCGAATATATTTACATTGACAGAATAAGTTGTATACCCTCATTGATGCAATTACTTGGTCATGCGTTTCGAGTGCTATTTTTTCTCAATTCATCGAAAAATCATCGAAGCTGAACAATAACCCGAATCATGTTTTGTTATTATCGCACAAAAAACTCTACATAATACATAATATGGCATAATACATAAAACATTGCGATTGCGGACACTTAACGCAGATTTTCAATTAGGAAAAAAATTCATGATCAAAGTCGCAATGATTCGGTTGCGCACATGCAATATTTAGTTTTTCTTTTCTAATTGAAAACACAAATTTGTCGGACTAGTTTAGTCATTTGTGATTGGAAACAATGAATATGAAACAGTTTTTTTTTATTGTTGCACTTGGCAATTGCAAATTTTTTAATATATCCCACAATAAAAGAAAAATTCATTAAAGACTCCGAGCAATGACACAATTCCTTTCAATTGGAATGAATGTGGAACTGTTTTGCATAAATTTTGATCTATATTTTTTTCCATTTTCCATAAAAACCGAAAGTCAGTTTTTGTATCGTTTTGATAGAACTCATGAATGATTGATAGAAATTTCATCGATTTTGTTCGTTCCGGAAATTGGAGCATTTTATTATTATTAATTTACATGAAAAAGTTGAAATGGTAAAGAACGAACAATATTTCCAAAAATTTATAAGTAATAATTAAATATTTTTGTAGTTTGTGGATATTGCCTGAGCCTCATACAACTAAACCTCAACATATGATAGTAGATCAGGAGCGAGGGTTGGATCGAATGCAGATATCATTATATTTGCAAAAACAATAAAAAATGCCAAAAATGGTCGGATATAATTTAAGAAATTGGCCGAATTATTAAATTTCATTAAATGCAGACGACAATCACGTAATAAACTCAATGATAGATTTAAAAAGCCCGAACACACCTGTTAAAACAATAAATAAAAATATAGTTTTAAGGATTTAAACATACTTTTCCGCACTTTTTTCATGATTATTTGATAGGTATTATCTGAATTGAATGAAGTTTAAATTTTTTTTTTGAAAAATGCAAGGGAGACCTTGGGGCAAAAAAAAAATCCAAAAAAATTCATTTTTATACTCGTTTTAGACGATTTCCAATCGATTGGGGAGAAAACAAAAATTTCGAAACGAAATTCAAAAAAAATTTCATTGGGTACACTGTAGTAGCCATAAAAAAAATTCTATGAAGTCTCATTCCTCCCAAATCAATAGGGATCATTCTGAGAACTCCCTCTACACGAAAAAAAAATTTGCATTGATTTATAGTAGACTGGGAAAGAGTTATTGGAATAACTAACAACAAAAACAACGACAACGACAACACCCAAAACCAATACGGATTGCGGAAAAGTAACATATTTCAGAAAGATCAAAAGAAAACGAATGACGACAAAATGGCATGAATAATAATAACAGCGAATGAATAAACAGGTAAGAGGCGCAATATAAATAATATCTCAATATTGAACACAGAAGGATTGTATTCAATGCGACTATGACAACATGAACACGGTTTGTTTTATATGGACTTGAATTCAACTCATCAAATGCATGCAATCAACACACGATAATAATAATCAATTTTCATTCAGAGAATTGAATCGATTGTGAAATTTAAATTTGTTCAAACATTTAACTGTCAATTGATTGGAAAGAAAATCAAATGGCACAACGAATATGGAATGACCGATTTAAGCTAATATTATAGCAAATGATGATAATATTTACCTGCATAATAATCGAAACACTGATAAGTATCAACATTAGCGTGTAAAATTCATGTTTTTGTCCAACTTGCAAAATATATTTCAATTGTGATGCATTCGCTGTTAATAGTGCAATATCGAGCATCCCTTGGGCGATTGTTTTCTTTGTCGCATATCGATTAGCGTCCATCGATTTCATCTAAAAAACAAAAGAAAGCATGGAAAATGTCCACTGTATTCTGAATTGTGTGGAGGAAAAGACTCGAACATACGACGCTATCACTGGTTGTCGCCACTTCAGGAACAATTGAGGATGATGCCATTTTGAATCTATCACCACAAATGGAATAAATCCAACGGGTATACCAAGGTGTGATATGTTTTACAACTTTTGGTACAACTTTCGGTACAATTTTTGGTACGATCTTTCGCGTAGCCTGAAGCATAAGCCACTTGATAATCAACTAATTTTATTCACTCCGAAAGGCGTTTTTCATAACAAATTCATTTCGATAACGATTTTGATTTGATACTTGTTTTCATACGTTAACGATTCAACACGAACTGAGACTGTTCATTGTTCGAATGATGAGTTTTGTTCATTGAATCAATTCGCATGTGTAGGTGCCGTTAGCTGATTTTGATGTCAATAAATAGCGAAATGATGTATGTGTGTTTAAATTGACGCCGGCATTGATGTGCAAACTCATCGGTTTTGTTTAGCTATTTCCGTGGCAACGCACAACGATTTCAATCAATGAACTAGTTATACAGTAGCAAATTTAGAGCATGGAATCTCGCAATTTTTATTTACTTTCTTAATTTTTAGGATTTTCGCACTGAATTTGGACTGCAGAGTGCTTTAGAAGTTCAATTTTGTGAATTGGTTGGATGATTACTTTTTTAAGTAAAAATAACAGAATATCAAAATTATTGCACTCTCGCTAAAGCCTAGACTTTCTTTTCTCTTCACAAAGGTTATCAAAAATGGGGAAAACTGTAAATGGAAAATATGATTTTACTCTTACGTTGAAGTTTGCCAATTTGGTGTGATTCTAATAACCCAAACTTAACGACATTAATGCTCTTCAACCAATCATGGTCATTGACGTCTCTGCACCGAATTTTTCTCTTTGTTTATTTTACAATCAAATTTAAGTCATACTTCTAATAAATTATTTATTAATTTTTATTTTTCATTTTGTGTATGTTTCAGAGGCTTTGTTATAACACGGCAGTAAAAAGCGAATAATAAAGCTCAAATTGGAATTGGATATAAAGGAAAATTACATTCAAATTGTAATATGGATGTGACATAAGGGTAGCTTTAATATCATTCACCATTTTCGTAATACGTAAACTGCAAAATGTCAAAAAGCGTATAACTGACAGCACTGCTCAAAACAATATACGCACATTACTAAATAGTAAAGATCCAAACACCGCCGGAACGTCAGTTCACCGAATACTTTTTGCGTCAAAAAATAAGCAATTTATGAAAAGAAAAATGCCAGAATCTCTGGATAAGAGGAATATTTTAAAAAATCGAGATTTGTTGTATCGGTTGATTATAAGGTATGTAATCGTTTTGTTTTTCACATTCAAATATATGACAAAAGTAATTTTTCAATTTGTTCAAAAATATTAGCCAGCTATTTTATGACGGTCATCACAGCATTGCTGTTGAACTAAGTAATTTAGTGCGTGCTGATCCACCTTGTCCACCCAGTGATAAATTGTTACATGCAGTGGTTCAAGGTTTAGCCATTCAGGATCAATCGAAAGAAAATATCAACATTTACAAGGAAAATGTATTTTGTGGTCTCGATTTGGAATTCGAAACTGAAGGATCTGCAATTGCTCCAGAGCCAGCTTCATATGAAACGGCCTATGTAACGTCGCATAAGCAAGCCTGTCGAGCCGGAGCATTCAGCAGTGATGGTCAATTAGTTGCAACAGGAAGTGTTGATGCGAGCATCAAAATTTTGGACGTTGAACGAATGTTGGCAAAATCAGCGCCCGAAGAAAATGAAAACATACGTGGTGAACAACAAGGGCATCCAGTCATTCGTACACTTTATGATCACACCGATGAAGTTTCATTTTTGGAATTCCATCCGAAAGAACCAATCTTAGCGTCTGGATCGAGAGATTGCACTGTGAAATTGTTTGATATTTCAAAGGCATCAGTGAAAAAGGCTCACAAAGTTTTATCGGTAAGTCAATTCGAAAATGCTTGAAATACTTGAAATACTTGAAATTGATTTCGAAGTTTTATCACAATTATAGGATTGCCAAGCAGTGCGTTGTTTAGCATTTCATCCAACTGGTGATTATTTAGCCGTTGGTACTGATCACAATGTATTACGCGTATACGATTTAAATACAACTCAGTGTTTTGTTAGTGCCATACCATCGCAACACCATAATTCCAGTATAAATTGTGTTCGCTATGCAACAAATGGAAAGATATATGCAACAGCCAGTCTTGACGGTATGCTAAAGATTATTCCATATATTTTACTATCATTTTCTTACGACTATCAATTCAATCCACAATATACGTCTCAGGTACAGAACCTATGAAACAGAATAGAAAGAATGATTATTTATTTTCCGAACAATTTGTAGCAGCGTCGTCTCTGTAACTTAGCTTGCAGTTTTGAACTTATCGTACATTGTTCGAAGCCACTTAAACAGCTCCGTTAGAGAACAGATGTTGTATTCGTTTTTTAAAAAAACTGTAAAACAAAAAGAGAAGAGGACATGAATCAACCTGATTTTGTTTATGAGTGAAATGAAATCATTTTTTATAAATTGAACAACGGTACCTCATCGGTTTGATTGATAATGGGTTTATTGTTGTTATCCATAGCAAACAACGACATCCGTTGATGATATGGATTCCTGTAAATAGATTTGGATTCTATTTTTTTTCTTTTTGAAGAAAAAAACACAAGAAAAATTAAATTTTTACTTACAAAATTTCAATTTTTGCGTTTGGATGTGTATTGATGCCAACAATTTGTCCCTGGATCAAATCAATTCAACAAAGAAAATGGTGCACTCAGCATTCAGCACCAACCGGAATTTCTTCTTTTCCATCACTTCATTTAAAAGTCCACCACCGATCTGATTTTACAATATGATTTTCGATCTGATTCCGGTCAACGATGTCACGAAAATTAAACGAGAGAGAAATATCTATAGCTCGGCAATGAGAACGAAACTAATACAAAACAATAATTCTCGGCATCGAATTCATTTTCATTTCCAAATGGACAATCATCTCTTCCAAAATGTTAACAAATCACGCATGTTTCGATGACTTACATACGCTTGCATGGAATGATATATCTTCCATCTGTGCTGTGAATAAGTTTTTTTGCTTTATGTGTACGAATTTCTCCATCATATCATGCATATATCTAATATCTAAAGCCTCTATGCATACATTTCAATAGAGCCATACATCCTCCGTATACTAGTACTACTACAGTGTAACAACAGGAGCATTTCTCTCACTCGATTCATTTTCTTAAGCAAAATAGATGCTTTCGTCAATGTATTCTATCGGATGAAAGAATGATAGAATTGCATGCATTTGCTTGACTTCAGCATTCGACCATTTCGGTATAAAGTAAAGCGTCCGACTGTGAGTTACAGAGATGGCGCTGAAACGATAGCATGAAAGAAAAATGTTTAATGTTTCTGTTTCAACCCATCACAGGTACAATTAAAATTTGGGATGCAATTAGTGGACGATGCATCAATACATTCGATAAAGCACATGAAGGTGCTGAAGTTTGTTCTGTTGCATTCACTCGAAATCCAAAGGTAATAAATAATAATTATTTATAATTACAGACAAACATCAAATGGCCATCATCTATTTTGTTGATTATGTTTTTCACGTCCATTTATGGAACATTATCGCGATTATTTGATCCTGAGAATGTAATTAATTTATTTACTTGCAGTATCTTCTATCATCTGGAAAAGACTCACTCATTAAATTATGGGAATTAAGCACGAGCCGTTGTCTGATCGCATATACTGGTGCGGGTACAACTGGTAAACAAGAACATAATACACAAGCCATTTTCAATCACACCGAAGATTATGTCCTTTTCCCTGACGAAGCAACTACATCGTTGTGTTCATGGAATTCACGAAACGCGTCGCGATTGCATTTGATGTCATTGGGTCATAATGGACCCGTTCGCTACATTACACATTCACCAACGCAGCCAGCATTCCTGACATGTTCAGATGATTTTCGTGCAAGATTCTGGTATCGACGAACAAATGTTCAGACATAATTTTGATTTTCCATATCCATTTAGTCCCTTTCAATCAGCGTTGATTTTGCATTTGCCTGTATTTGTTTTGCCCGGCAAATTTTACGAATCCAATCGTTGAAAAAAAACTAAAAATAAATTACAGTAAACTGTTTGACTCACTTCAATAAAGACGCATTTTTATTCGTATTAGCATTGTATATGAATTATTTGTGCTATTTTTAAAGGCTCCAGTTCATGTTCCCGTCAACGACACTGTCATAAGATCCATAGCGAACACAAAATGGATTTTCAAAAATTTGAAAATTTTGAAAATTTTTGGAAATTTTGAAAATATTTGAAAATTTCAAAAAATTTTGAAAATTTTTGAAAATTTTTGGAAATTTTGAAAATTTTGAAAAATTTTGAAATTTTTTGAAATTTTTTGAAAATTTTTGAAAATTTTTGGAAATTTTTGGAAATCATCTGAAACGGATAGATCCGAAGTTTCAACTTGATCTAACCGTCAGAAATTGGTCAAAAATTCGCTCAAAGTGGGGACGGAATTACAAGAAAAAAAGAAAAAAAAAATGAACGAAAGTAGTAATGCACTTCTGGTGCATAAAAATGATCGAAATTGAAATGTCACATGGACATGAGAATTCACGAATGCAGAATGAGAGAGAGAGTTTCGCTCCGTGTACAAATAAGGGGAAGTTAGAAAGAGAGAAATAATTTGCCACTGTACGTATATTTGGGCGTACAATGGCAATATAGCGGCGTACATGTGTATGTATTGGGCATACAGGCATAGTGCGCAACACTAGCGTTGATCCGAATTTTGTTAGACCGCCCGTAGAAATCGTGCACTGACTCAAGCTGAGAAATAAGCTAAAAAATCCAAGCGAAAATAGTTGAGAAGAGTTTTTCTTTGGGATTCATTTTTGGATTTTGGGTACCCAATTTAGGTTTTGGGCATCTATTTCGGATTTTGGGTATCGAAAGTAGATTTTAGGTATCTATTTTATATAAATGATTACCTCTTAAATCAGCATTTGGGTGGCAAATTTGGATTTCGGGTACCCATTTTAGAATTTTGAGCATCACTTTTAGATTATGAGTAAGGCGAGTTGGGGTGATTTGACAATAGTTTTCTGTTTAGGCGAATAAGTATGTGGAGAATCATGCTTGGTGGGAATGTGTCAATGCAGTCGTGAAGAGGGAGTTGAATTATTCACTTTCTTAGGTAGCGGACGAACACCGTTGAGTGTAGAGCCCTATATGCATTCAGAAAACTGAGTATGACAGTAAAGCATCATTGCCCAATAGTTGACAGATCTCTCGCTGAACATTTACAACACGTAAGTGACGTTTGTCTAACCACCCCATATTGTCAAATCACCCCAACTCGCCCTACCAATTTTAGGTTTTGGTTATCCAAAATCGTAATTTTTTTGGTAATGAATTTCGATTTTGGGTATCCATTTTGGATTTTGGGTATCGAAAATAGATTTTGGGTAAATAAAATAGATTTTGGGTATCCCTACAATTTTTGATCGATTAGCGCACATATTTTTAGTAAAAATCCAGAAAATTCCTAATAAAGTCCCATAGAAACTCTTATAGTTTGGATGAAATTCGATAAAATCCTAGTAAATACTGATAAAATTCCATCGAATCCCGGAAAATCCTCAAAAATCGATTAGGAACCGGAAAGTGGCTCCTTGAAGCACAACTGGTTGCTTCTTAACATCACTACTTTGCTCATGCGACTTGAATCTGAATTTTCACGGCGGCTGCAGAACTGAAAGTTGGTTAAAAAGTGATGAGAATTTTGTTTATTGTTGCCGTATGATTTCAACAGTCTGCTATAATTTGCCTTTTTATTTTTAGTAGCTGCTTGATACTATGGTTTTCGTTGTTTTACGGGTTACCCCGCTAAGGCTACCGAAAATATTGTGCGTCAATCGATCAAATATTCAAGGGATAACCAAAATCTATTCTAGTTACCCAAAATCTAATTTCGATACCCAAAATCCAAAATGGATACCCAAAATCTAAATTGGGTACCCAAAATTTAAAAACGATTCTCAGAACTCTAAAATGGGTACCAAAATCAAAATTTGCCACCCAAATCCCGTTTTTAGAGGTACCCATTTACGTAAAATACATACCCAAAATCTATTTTCGATACCCAAAATCCGAAATGGATACTCAAAACATAAATTGGGTACCCAAAATCTATTTCGGATACCCGATATCTGAGACCGAAGTAGTTGAAGATAAAGTTAAAATCAATGTATGTTTCACGAATCTCTGATTCTTTCTTTTAACAGACCAGTTCCTGCTTTCAGCGACTTACTAAGTGCTGTTCATATTACGACACGGCAGGCACAAAACGATCAACAAGGAATTGTATAGATTGATGGACGGAATGGTAATCAACAGAATGGTTCATCAAATGATCAACAAGCGAATGCACAAAATACTGCTGGAGAGAATAATGGACAAAACGAAGAAGCACAGGTTGATCAACGGAATAAACAGCACGTGCCAGAAAATCTGCAGGCAATAAGATTTTAGTGTTTGGAATTTGATGGTGCAAATTGTTGAAATATTTCTTTTTTCGTTTCAGAAAAATTATTTCTACATGTATTGGTGAAATGAGTAATCACGTATTTCAACCCATAGCCCACAAATAAACAGAAACAATTCGAACAAATAATGCAACAAAGTTGCGAAACAGACCGCAAATTCGTGGATTTGTGGAGCAAGTCTCAGACAACACAATCCAGATTGTGGTATCGGGCCTATACACCGAAATTTTTTTTATTTTTATCATTTTATTGTTTAGCTTCTTTTTTTTACCGGTAAGTTCATGTTTGGATGTAAAGATGTCGCCGTTCGCAATTATTCAAAATACTAACAATGGCTCTTTCTATTTCGTTTCATAGGTGTACAGTGAACATTAAAAATTTTCGTTTCTGTTTAAATTTATTCAAGATTTAAAACATTCATAAAAAGAAAAAAGATTGCTGAAATACTCATTCATCGGCTGATGTGTATGAATTGACAAGAGTATTAACGAGAACTTGTGGTTCATTGTAGGATGCTTGTACAGTGGCAACTGGACGGAATTGAAGTCGAGCTGCCAATGTATTATCAACCAAATTTGGTTGAGTTAAGTAGTTTACACGTTGGATGACTCCATTTGGCAATTGAATGAAGTATGATCCTTCTTGTTGAATTGGTGTAATGAGAGGTGCTAATTGAATTTGTTGAATCGATTGAGCTTGTGGTCGTGGCAAGTGAACTTGTTGTTGCAATTCCAAGCGTTGTGAGAACTTCTGTGCATTGTTTTTGGATGGCGAAGTCAATTTTTGCGCGGTCAATCGGGATGGTTGCGCACTTTGAATGATTTCCGAGTCTGGGTTATCAATTGCTTCATTGCTAGTTTGTTCTGAGTCGGCTGACTGTGCAACTGGTGGCCCGTAAGAAGCGGCTGGTGGTCCGTAAGAAGGTGCAAGCGGTTCAGAAGTTGTTGGCGGTCCATATGAGGCAGCACGTTGGCTGATTGCGGCTGGATATGGTGCTTCTTGATGGGCAAGGAACTGTCTCGACGGGGGGATTTGTCTCAATTGTTGTGGACGAAACCGGTATCGATTGATTGGCGCCTCAGCCAAAACACATGAGACGCATATAGCAGCCATTAACAATAACTTTTCAATCATTCTAATAAAA
Organism: Mayetiola destructor; assembly: GCA_000149185.1. Taxonomy (NCBI): domain Eukaryota; kingdom Metazoa; phylum Arthropoda; class Insecta; order Diptera; family Cecidomyiidae; genus Mayetiola; species Mayetiola destructor. The sequence continues at coordinate 28,671 of GL501488.1, read as the reverse complement.
TTTCACAAATTGAATGAAACAATTAAATGATATGAATTGAACTGAATCCAAAAAAGCACTGATATCGAGCTACAAATCAAACACGGCTTTTATACGCGACAAATTTTGTAATTGAAGTATTATTTTTGGGTGTTTAGAAATTGCGTATGAACATGGTGATGAATCAAATATGAACAATGCGGATCATGTAGCCCAGAATGTGTATGGATTTTATTTGCCAATTCAATTGTCATTGATCATTGGAGACGAGCGGTGTGTGCAATTATATGGAATGAACATGAATATTGGACATAAATATTTTGAGTTAAATAATTAGTATTCATAGTGCGTTTCCTTTTTAACTGACCTTGGCCCATATTAAATGTTATTTGTCCGCCGTAGAGCACCTACTATGTGCATAAGTTAATTATGTTTGGCTCTCATACTGTAAATTCAAAAAATTATAATTTAAAAAATTTTAATCAATCGATCGGACCGACGCATTGGCCATCAACAGTTCCAGCACATTCAGTATTGAGTATGAGCAATTGATATGTTACTACGGGCATGAAATGCAATAATTAAAATATTACGAAATATTTAGATATTCAAAATATTGGAATTATAAATTATTTGAATGTTGTACGAAAATTATCTATTCATGAAGCCATTCCGAATATAATGCAAATGAGGATCCCTTAACAGAAAGAAGCGCGTGCGATGCGAATGAACTCGAACGCAAAACAAAAAACAAAAACATATCGAATGTTTCAATCAATGAATGGATGTTTTTAATGTGAATTTCGGCTCAAATAGAGCACGTAGTTAAAATGTCATTTTATTATTATTATTCAGTTCATTCGATAGAAATATCGATAAAATATTGTCATTAGTTTTGACATGGAATGATAAAAAGTTTTCTCAATGAATGAAGTTATAAATTATTATTTTTGTGTGCATGTGAAAAATTGATAAAATTTCATTTTATTTGAAAATTTTATTCTGGAAATAATAATACATAGAACGGTCAGCCCGACGGTACTAGAATTTCAAATGTTAATGCTTCAACATTTAGTGAATGATTTGACATTAGTGTGCTAAATGTCAAAAAATCATTTGATTTCCCAATTTGTGCGAAAAATTACAATATTGCATATAAATACATTGAGTCATTTCACTTATTTAAGTTTCATCTAATAACTGTGATGTTCAAACAAGAAAAATGCTATTCACAACCAATCCAATTCGGTTTTTGCTGAAGCAAAACTCAAAAATATTTTTCGCAAGACATTGTGGGACTAAAAATAGGATTTCAGATGACGGTAATCAAAATCAATCCGTAAATTCAGTTCGTGTTCGATTCGCTCCTAGTCCGACAGGTAATACCATGTAGTATTGTCGTTAATTGAACTTGATCTTAAAGCATAAAATCGTTGATTTTGGTATTGGCAGGCTATTTGCATTTAGGGGGATTACGAACGGCTTTGTATAATTATTTTTTTGCTAAGGCGAATAATGGAACATTTGTCGTTCGCATTGAGGATACAGATCAGAAGCGAACAGTGCCGGGTGCACAAGAAGTAATATTTCGGAATTTAGAATGGGCGGGAATAATACCAGACGAGAGTGTTATACACGGCGGAGATTTTGGACCTTATGTGCAGAGTCAACGCTTAGATATTTATCAAAAACAAGTAAAGCATCTGTTGGAAAATGGCAGTGCCTATTATTGTTTTTGCAGTGAAAAACGATTGGAAACCCTGAGAAAGGAGGCAATTCAAAAAAATCAAATGCCGAAATATGACAATCGATGCCGCCATTTGACGCCAGTACAAGTAGCGGAAAAAATTGCAAATAACGATCCAATTTGTATCAGGTATTCAATATGACTGTGCAGGTGTGCAACAAATTTTTTTACAAACGATTAGCTTCTAACGTTTACATTTTAATCAGATTTAAACTAGACCCCGAAGCCGTAACCGATTTCGATGATATTGTATTTGGCAAAGTGCATATTGATAGTAGTGAAGAAGGTGATCCCATCATCATTAAATCTGATGGATTTCCAACATATCACTTTGCAAGTGTTGTTGATGATCATTTTATGAGAATAACACATGTGCTCAGAGGTATTGAATGGAAAGTTTCTACACCAAAACATTTGTTATTGTATCAGTGAGTATTTAGCGTTCATTTGATTGTTTTGATTTCATCATTGTTTTTCATTATTATTGTTATAGAGCTTTCGGTTGGGAGCCTCCAAAATTCGCACATGTTTCATTGCTACTTAATCCAGATGGAACGAAACTCAGCAAACGACACGATCATGCGAATGTAGAATTTTACAAGTAATACAAGAGCACGAACTATTAAGAGATGAAAGAGTATGAATTATGTGGTTTTTTTTATTCCATTTAGGGAAAAACGAATATTTCCACTAGCATTAGTTAATTTCATCACCTCATATGGAGGTGGATTCAAACGAGAAACGGGTGAAATGCCGAAAATATATTCAATGGATGAATTGATTGAAACGGTAAATTGAAAGATCAATTGTTATTCGAATGAGTTTTTTAAAAGAAAATTTTGATTTTTCAATTAGTTCGATCTAACAAAATTAAGACGAACCTCGAGTCGAATAAAAACTGAATTTTTGGATGAATGTAATCGTCTGGAATTAATACGGCATATCCAAGATCCACTCCTATGTGATGCTATAGTTAAGCAAGTTCAGGAGCTGATAAAACGAACTTATCCAAAACAGTGAGTAATTGAGAAATTATGTGATTTGATTCACAATAAACGGTTATGAGTTTTTATTTTTTATTTTTCAATAAACAGGATTGATAATTTGGATTTGGACGACCAACACATTCGAGATGTGCTACATTGGTCAGTTGACCGTTTACAATCATTGCAACAATTAGTTGAGGGAAATTTGTCATTTCTATGGATTTTGCCAAAGATTCAAGATGACAACATACAATCAGAATGGATTGAAAAGCTGGTGGCTGCATTAGAAAATAGTGAATTTGATAAAACACATTTACGAGATTTGTTACGTGAATTTTCACAGAAAAATGGTTTGAAATTTCCGAATTTCATGTCCTCGCTGCGATTATTATTGGGTGGTATCAAAAATGGCCCTGGAGTAGCTGAAATTATGGAGCAATTAGGTCGAAAGTCGACGATAAAACGTATCAAGAGGCACAAAAATCTAGAATCGAATGGAAAGAAGGAGGAAACATGAAACCGCTTGTAAATAGTGTACTTATGCAGAGCATCTCAACACTGAAGTGAATTTCCATCGTTGGATACACCTGGAACATGCATACACATTTAAATAGTTTTTTCACTAGACACAAGTAAAATTCAACAAAAAAAAAAATGCTTTCCGATGTAGGAAACGCTGACAGTATTGACTAAGTTTATAAAGTAAGGTCTGACCAAAGTGAAATTAAAATGAACATCGCACTTTTGTTTTCGAAAAAATGTCCAACGTTAAGCGTATAGCATGCATCTTTGCTGCGGTACTTGAACAGTGACACATTAGATCTAGTACTGCGTTTATAATACAGTCTACGTTGACATGTAAGGCCGGCTGACGCAACCCAAGTTTCTCATTGCGATAAAATGTTTTAATTTTTTCCCCTCAAAAATTTGGGAATGTTCTAATCGTTTGCATTTTATAAAAAGATGCGACTAATACAGAGACCAATTGAAGCTTACATGAAACCATTTTCAAATAAATTATGTTCGAGATTTTGCAGCACCAATCGACAGAGTGAAGAGAATGTTCGAGTAAGATTTGCACCAAGTCCAACAGGTAAATTTCAGAAACTTCTGTGCATGACATCAATTGATTGACTTGCGTATTTCAGGCTTTTTGCATGTGGGAGGACTTCGTACTGCTTTGTATAATTACATCTTTGCAAAAGCCCATAGCGGAACATTTATCGTACGAATAGAAGATACAGACCAAAAGCGTATTGTAGAAAAGGCTCGAGAGACATTATTTCGAAATTTAGAGTGGGCAGAAATTATTCCAGATGAAAGCGTTTTACATGGCGGCAACTTTGGTCCATATGTACAGAGTGAACGATTGGATTTGTATCGAAATCAAGTGAGAAAACTTCTCGAAAATGAGCAGGCATATTACTGTTTTTGCACTGAACGTCGTTTGGAACTTTTGCGACGTGATGCACTCAGGGCTGGCGAAAATCCTAAATATGATAATCGATGTCGTCATCTCAAACCAGAAAAAGTGACTGAAAAATTAGCCAACAATGATCCAAATGTTATTAGGTGAATAAAATTTTCCATTTCATTCTTTCCAATGAATATTCAGTAGTTTTTTTTCGTGACACATAGATTCAAGCTGGATGCAGGTATAACGACGTTTAATGATTTGGTTTTTGGTGAAAAACCATGTGATTTAGAATCAGAGGGCGATCCAGTTATTATTAAATCTGACGGCTATCCAACGTATCACTTTGCAAATGTTGTGGATGATCATTTTATGAAAATAACACATGTTTTGAGAGGCGTTGAATGGCACATTTCAACTCCAAAACATCTTGCCCTGTATACGTAAGGATGAATATCAAACTAAAGATATGCGATACCTCGAAATTCTTATGATTAGTTTATTAATAGAGCTTTTGGCTGGGAGGCACCAAAATTCGGCCACTTACCACTCATACTAGATTCAGATGGGGCCAAGCTGAGCAAAAGGCACAACCATGCAAATGTTGATTATTATAAGAATCTTGGAATTTTCCCTCAAGCATTGAATAACTTTATTACATTCAAATCGAATGGTTTTCAATGGGATAATGATTCGCTTGGAAAGAGTCATTCTATGAAAGATATGATAGATTCGGTGAGAATATTCCATACACAAGGGCTCCCAACAATGTTTTATTATTTTTCGTCTTCTTTTCCCAGTTTGACATTAAGAATGTGAATACAGCTGCTACCCGACTACAAACATCAGATCTCGAGGACTTCAATCGGTTAGAAATTCAAAGACAAATCAATAATCCGACATTACGCAAGGGGCTAGTCAAAGAAATTCGTAAAATTGTTGAAGCATCATTTCCAAATCAGTAATAGAATTCATATTCAATGTTGTAAAGTTTTAAAATCCAAAAATAATTATAATCTCTTTGCTCTTTATTTTCAGGCTGGACTCTTTGAATCTCGATGATTCACAAATTGAAAATGCTTTGAAATTTTCCATAGACATTGGCTTGAACAACTTGCAAGAATTTGTCGATGGTGATCCAGCCTTTTTATGGTTTTTACCAAAATTAAAAGATGACTATGTTCAACCAGAATGGATGGACAAATTGATAGTGGAACTGGGAACAACTCAATTCGCGAAAGAGAACTTAGTGACAATGTTAAGAAAATTTGCTAAAGAAGAAAATTTAAGTTTTGCGAAGCTAATGAAAACCATACGAATGTTGCTAAGCAAGGAAAAAGATGGATTTCAAATAGCTGAAATGATGGAAATTCTTGGTAAAGATGGAACGATACAAAGGCTTAACCGGAAAAATCGTCCAAATATTGAACAAGCTAATTAAATACGCATAGGATGCAGGCTAAATTGTGTGTAGTGAGATCTTTAAAAAATAAAAATAAAATCGATTTCAATTGGATACGCATTTATTTGACAATTATGTGTTCGGGTACTCGATATCAACACATATTAAAATTGTGTTAGAAATATTGTTTTTGTCATAAGACCTGGGGCTTATCCACTTTTGTTGGTATTATTGGTGGAAATTGCGCCCGATAAAAATAATTTCTTGCTTCGCTGAGCTGCAACGTTGAATTGGATTAAAATGATTAGGTAGCTGGTTATCGCACCCGTGATCTAAACAAAATAAAAATAAATAATTTCTATTGATTCGGATATTTTCCTCTTTCAAAAGCTCACCGCGTATATTGTTGTCATATCCAAATCGAAAAATCCACATGCAGTAAAGTTTAAACGATGATTCATTAACTTCAAGGATAAATGATTTGTCTATGTAAAATTAATGAAATTTTTAAATTTAAAAAGCGTTCGTATTGAACAAGAGATTGGTTGAACAAACCAATTCATAGAAATGATTCTCGTCTACAATATTTGCGAGCTTATGCATAAAAACTCCAGTTTTTTCAGCTGAATTCTTTGTTTGCCAACATACGTAAATAACATAAACACATGTAACGGCTGTCGAAATTATCAAAACGCTTGAAATACCGATATTCTGTGCAGATCGAAATAGGCGTGGAACACTCTTTTGCGATAAAAAAATAAATAAATAAATAAAATTGATAAATTGACATCGATTAGAATGAAAATATTGATAGAGAATATCGTACACGCACCTGCCCAGCAAGACTACAATATACAAAATATAATTGGGCTGTTATACCAAGAAATCCATAAGCCATTAGCATGAGCATTTGAAAGCTAAACATGTAGTTTGCAATGGAAGAGACTTCACAAATTTCATCGTGAACAAAACACAAATTAATTAAACGTTTATCGTATTTTTCACCAATACTTGGTGCAGTGTTCGTTACTAAAGGGAATCTTCTATTCGAATTTCGGCTCAAGTTTGCATCAAGCAAAATACTACCCATTGAAGTGTCCATCGGCTTTGTCGCTTTTGCGGAAATTTCCACGAATCGCGATTTTGGCTTCGAAGTGATTTCTCTTCGTAAGAAGTCGGTCACAAAGTCAGAAGTAACATCTTCGAGACTCAATTTGCCATCATCATCACAATCACTATTTAAAAGCAAAATCTCTGTTGATAAACTTTTTTCTTTGGTTGCTTTCAATGAATCGCCCATTTTGTCTAAATGACCATTGATCGATTCAAATTTTTTTCGAATATTGCTCACAATTAACACAAACCAAACTTTTGACAAAATACTAACAAATATCGGAACATACATACACCAGAGTTGAAAAATATTCAACTCAAACACAAAATATCCAAATAAAATCATTAAAAACTTTCGGCAAAATATTATTATGATTAGACAGATGGATAGACGCTGCACTGGTTTATAGTCTATCGTGATATTCTCTTTGGCCAATTTTAAATCGATTAATTCCAAACGTTGAATGCACCGAATTAAATGGCGTTGATTTATCAATGTTGCAATCATATCCAATGCCAACATTATTGGTTCCATGTAAAGTATAAAAATTCCAATAATTGTTGTCAAAGTTCCTTGTATTTGAGGAGAAAAGGATTAATAGAAAATTGCAGGTTTTATTAAATTTTATTTATTAATAAATGGTTGGAATAAAATTTAATAATTAAATTTAACCAGAATCAAATGTTTGGCCATCGAAATAAGTCCGAGCCAATATGAAATGGTAAGCGGAAACGTAGCCCAATAAAAATCCAAGCGATTGTATATTTCCCCTAAATGAACTAGCCAACACTTTTGATCGATAAAAATTGAGCATGGAATACGGGATCAAGCCATACAATTCCGAAACATAAAAAATAAAATTGATGGCACCCAAAAAATTTAAGATTTCACTTGAAAAAAAATTATTTATGTTGTGAGCCATTTTACAAAATCAGCCGAACAATTGAATTGACCATTCAAAAATGATATTCATCCAATTGAACATCCACCGGATGGCTTGATTCGATGATTACGTTTATTAATATGATTGAGATTTTATCTTTGATAAAATGCAATTATTTTCTTGTGCTCAATCGTTCGTAACCATCGACTCATCAATAATAATGAGTCCATCAAGTAAATTATTTTTTTCCACTATGGAGGACCTTTTAGAATAGATAATATATTCTATTCACCTTCAGAACGTATAATAATAATTAACACCGTGTAACAGACCCCGACCTGACAAAACAGCCACATATACTGCGTTGTAGGCGGGGCCGAACCTAGCTCACTGGAACTTCCCGTTTGTGATTCCCAGCTAATTTTAAAATTTGCGGGCCATTTAAAGTTTTTACATATAGGAAAATGTTCATTTGTCTTTGAAACGTCATAAAATCGCTATTTTATTGAATTCATTGGCACATATATATATATGATTTCCGGCTAAAATTTCACAAGGAATCCGAAAAAACAAGACAAAATAATTTGGAGTCGATGGTATGCTCCAAAAATTGGTATTTTTCCGAATACATGGGCGAGTGAGAGGGGGTATTTTTTTTCATGGTCCCCGAAAAACGAATGATGCCTATCGATAGAGGAGGTATAATAATCGGGTGGTTAAGTTCTAGGACTTCCCCCTCCGGCCCCTCCTCCACCCCTCCCGGCGCATTCTTCACTTTGATCCCATTTTTTGGGGGTGAAGGTTTGGGGCTAGCCCCCTTGACCCCCTCTAGGCTAACATTACTTTTCGAAGTTTCATTGATTGGTACCATTGGTACTCATCTAGGACCCCTCCCCACCCCCCTATGTCAGTTTTTTTATTCTGGAGGGGATGAGGGGTCGGGGGTCAAATCTGATGATGCCAATCGATAAAAATAATAACTTACAAACTTAATCAACAACAAAACAGTCAACATTCATCGAAAAACAGTCAACATTCATCGAAAAGCAGTCAACATTCATCGAAAAAGTTATTATTTTTCATTATAATAAATTTTTCGATGAATAATGACTGTATTTCTCCCTAAAATTACTTTCCTATGTTCCCAGATCGATAAAAACATTTCATTTATTCAAGCGAGTAGCCTAGGTATTGTGTACCATTCAACTTTCACAGCAGTAGATTCTCTCTCTCAATTTGAAGGAATCCACAGAACTTCTATTCGTAATTAAAAGACGGGGAAGCTTTTTTTTCAAATTGTGTTTTAATTTCCCAAAGAATCTAATAATGCGTCTGATCATAGATCGGAATTTTTGTGAAAACCACCTAAGTACCACTGAAGCCTTTAGACTAAAGGCTTTAGAACCGCACATGTTGAAAAATAAGATTATTTGCATTTCACTACTAGATTGATTTATGTCACGGATTCATAATTTTAATCGAAGTCACAGATTGCTCTCGAGCTATGAATAGCTATATCAATCAACCATTCTTCTAGGATGGCTGAGTACGAGAAAAAACCGCAATTTTCATTCCAATAATTTGAAATCCAAGCCTGCGTTTAGATATTTCACATGTCAATATTTTGTCAATCCATTATCCGGCCATGTAAATTATTCGTGAGAAATGGATTTTTCGAAATCATACATCAAGCGTTACTTCCAAGCTTCTTGGCAGTGTATTTATACATGAATAGAATGAACACTGTTATTATTTGTTTTCGTTCTAATTTATTGGTTTGCATGTGTTTTCAATATTACGCAATTTTTTTTACAATTTCGATCAAAATCGATTGGTACAGAATTAATATTAACATGAATCGTTATCAACTAATTGATCTCACAACAATTAGTTCTGAATTTTAAAATTTTTAGTGGAAAAATTGTGAGGTCAATAAGTAGATAACGACTCATATCAATTGATTGAGAAACCCACGTAATTTAATTGTTTATAATTTTCAGTTGGAAATTATATGTTATAATAATAATTAATTGACATTATACGTTTACACTCTGAGAAATTTGATTCGGAAATCGTTGTCATCATAGTTGCATTGCATTGACTTATCTGCTACTTTTGAATGTTTTGGTAAAGTAATAACCTATATTGCAACGGCGTTATACGCACTCGCACTGTTCAGTATTCCTGCGAACATGTGCAATGTGCATAACACATAAAATTACATGGACATGCATTCGTTACTTTACCAACACATTCAAAAGAAGTAGGTAAATCAATGCAATGCAACTATGATGACAACGATTTCCGAATCTAATTTTTCAAAGCATTCGGCATTCTCTTTAAAAGATATGCGATCGATTCTAACTGAACCAAATCAAAAACATATTTTTTCACTTTTCACAACTGATAAATATACAAAAAGAAAATGTGCTGTTTAAATAATGATTAAAAAAAATCTCGTAATTTTCTATACACCCTTTTACCCGCGTGTACAGCACTGAAAGATATTCATTAAATTTAACTGGAACCAAATATTTTTGTTCGGTACCATTTCTTCATTTCAAGTGATATTTTTA
>GL501487.1:445481-458485 GCA_000149185.1 Mayetiola destructor | reverse complement strand
CCACGGAGCCAAAATCAGGTTTTAGTGGTTTTTGAAGGATTTTTTAGGTTTTGGAACGTTTAGGTTGTATGGATCTTTGATATTTTTTTTTCGAATTTCTCGAAATTTCCAAAAAAATTACGTTTTCAATTCGAATCAATTGCAAAAGACGAGTATTTAATATCATTCTAATGTTTGGTACGACCTGTGGTGCATATTTTTGAATTCGGTGCTATCGAATTCTGCTTGTTATATTTTTAGTAAAGTAAAAAAGGATTGACTGCTGAAATACGGTATGTTTTCTGCTTTCATATCCCCAAAAGGTAATTAAAGGCCTCGAATAATAATTCGGGCCACATTTGAAGCATCAAACTCATACCTCGGAATAAATGAGAAAAATTTCTTTTAAATATTATTTTCCTTATATTATGAGGAAATGCTACGCACAATTCGTAATCTAAATTGAACATATGAATTTTAACCGGAATTCAATATCATTTGAATGATATGTTAAATTTGCGATTAGTGCGCCCTCCATTGAACAGATTCAAGCGTCTGTCAAAATGCTTTGTATTCACTATATACAAAAAAAAAAAATGTGCATTTCAATATTTGTGGGTAAAAATGTCGAAATCACTTTGTTGCATCGAAAAATGCTTGACTAAATCAACTTCAATCAAAGTCAAAGATATTATCTATTATTTGTAAGTGCTTGCTATTTTTGATAGTGCTTAGTAAGCACTGCTTACCTGAGTATGGACGTCTCTATTAACTTTCATGTATTCCGATTTTGTCTAAGGTTTCCGAAGGATAAAGAGTGGGCCGATAAATGGGAGAAAATATTGAAAGAATTCAATCCAAGTTATGTAAGAAAGACAGATGATAAAATTTGTTCATTGCATTTTGCTAAATCATCGATGAACCCGACAAATCGACAACTGCAAGATCATGCTATTCCTGTAAATTTACCACCACTGAAGGAAGCCCTTCAAAGAAATTCCAATATAAACAATGTGGCGATGTGTTGCATCAATAATTGTAACACAAAATTTACAGTGGATTCGAAAATACATGGTTTTCAGTACGTCTGAGAATCGTATTGGAATCACATACACAAAACTAACCATTGCCATTTTTAGGTTCCCTGAAGCTGATAATCAACGAAAATTATGGATTTATTTTATTCGTCTTCACAATAGTCAACAATTGGACTGGAAGCCAGAAATGAAAATTTGTGAACTTCATTTTCCGAAAGATAACTTTACCTCATCAGGTGGCTTAATTGACACGGTGGCTAAACCTACAGTATTTGGCGATGCGATTGAACGAAGACGAAACGAAATGTGATTATATTTTCCATTCTAATATACACACGTATATTCCATTTCTAAAGAATAAATTTTGTTATTCAGTGCACAAAGACCACAGTTTTTAAATGAACATCGGCATCCAGTTGCACGAGTAACTTCTATGCAAAAATGTGCTGCAATCAATGTAAGAAGATCATCCATTCCATATCCAAAGCTGGCACCCAAGCCCGATGGGCAACAATTAAATAGAAAAAGTTTGCCGTTAGCATCGAAAAAATTAATGCCAATGCCGCAAACAGCATCTACAAGCGTATCAGTGGCACGTCCCGTACCTGCTCTAAAAGCCGTCATTCCAAGGACAATTGATCGCAATTTAATTTCGCAGTCAAATGTCGATTCATCAACTCGTTTCAACAAATTGGCCGACAAAAAACCGACCAACGTCCCAATAGTCGCACATATTAGCAATGGTAAAAATAAAGCCGCTCCGATGGTTCAGTCTTTGTTTGTTCCGAATTCTAATTTGAAGACATATTCAAAAGTAGGATTAACAATGGATGAATATGCAAAGCCTCAAACTTCCCATTCAAATGTGGCATCATCTTCGAAATATGATCGTATACCATCCCACGTGATGTAAGATATTATTGAAGTACTAGTCAAATAATTTAGAGAAACATCCATTTAATAAAAATTCTTGTCATCCAGAATCATTGATGAAAATGACTTGGCGCGGACGAAACCGAATGCTGGTACGATCAATTTGGGCCAAAGTGACGCTTCAGATAAATATGATATTTCCATTATAAAACGGCCCGGAGAACGTAGACAGTATATTATAAAGAGCGAGGATGCTCTTCATTTTCCACGAGTCTTATCAAAACGGATCATGGAAAATAGACGGAGAATCAACAAGATTTCAGCAGAGGTTTTGGCTTTGAGAAAAACTTATTTTAAATTGGCTAATACAATTCGTCTACAGAATGTCACAGTTAATACAGAAACCATAGATATCTCGTAATTAAATCTACACCTAATAATAATCATTGAATAAATAAAATTACACACACAAACTTTACAATATAATTTGACGTTTACCAACTTCAGATCGAGAAGAAATGTCATATAAAAATGTCAAACTTGCATAATTTGTTTATTCATTTGTGTAAGCAGCGAGAATTCGAACAATACATTTATACATTGCTTGTTATTTTTATTGAACTTTCATTGTGAGTTGATTCACCTGGGAAAAGATATTTGCATTCCTTAATGAAGTCATTATTTCAGAAAAAAAAGAAAAAAAAAGAAAAAATTGATATCCTTCAATATCTTTTGCGTCCATTTGTTTGTTGTTTCTTTTTTATCGATTTTTTTTTTTCATTGGATATGAGAACTGAGGCTTTTTGTGAAATTTTGAGAACGGTGGAATGCTTAAAATAGCGAAAACCACAATCGAGGACAATTGACATAAATGCACAAAAATGAGCTTAAACATCTTTAAACTGAAATAAGTAGATCAAAAATAACTCAATCTTTTATATACAATAAAACATAATATATTAATGGTTCCTACATTTGTTATGTGTATTCGATAAGTGCTTCAATTCGAAAAAAAAAAATAATTAAATAAATCATTCGATCAATGTTTCTCATTATGTACTCGAAATTCAAGTGAATCAAACCTAATTGTGAATGTCAAATGCAGGTAAACGAACTAGACAAATGTTCTATGAATTTCATGCATCACATTAAGCATTTGTTAATACGTAAGGTGTATGGGATGTTATTGTAAAGCAAAAAAACACATTTATTCATTACTATTCATTGCATAAAAATGCATTTTTAGAGGAACATTTAGTCAATTCTAAATCTTTGGAATTCGGAATCACATTTCAAACAGAACGATGAGTCAGAACTTCAGTGAAAGTTCATTGCCTCAACAAACTGTTGAACAAGCAGGAGGAGATCGTTCGCAATCGTCAGTTCCAACAGATTCATCGATCGCATCATCACCAACATCTTCATTGCAATCTTTGTCACTAACAACTTCTGTCGATGAAAAAAATACAAAATTTAAAATCACATTGGACAGTCCGAATCACGAATACTATAGCGGAGACAAAATACGTGGAACGATTTCTTTATTTTGCAAACACAGAAAAAAGATCCGTGGTAAGCTGAATATTAAAAGTAGTTTCCATTGTATCATAATTGCGATTTATCCCAAAACTAGATGTTAATCATAACAGCTACACTGCCGTGTAAAAGTTTCCGGACACCTTCTGAATTAACATTTTTGATAATATTCTGTAAAATATTGAACGGATTCGAATTTTTACGATATTAAAAGAAAAGTTACTCAATCGTCGATCATCTGGTTGAAATAGCCAAAAATTTTGATGAGCATTTTTGAAATTCTGATCCAATTTTTGAATAATGACACAAAGATCTGTAAGTTGAAAATACAACGTAATGAAAGGGAATACCAATCCTCGACTTTTAGGGCCAGGACACAGTTCGAAAAAATGACAAAATTAATATATGTATCTTTTTAATAAGTAAATAAGTTTTTCGTAATAAAGTCAGAATTAATTGTTGGTTCGCTCCTTGAGTAGGTATGTAATAGTTTATTGTTCCTTTTCTTTAGCCATTTTGTTGGTGTTATGAATCATCTTGATGACTTTGACGTGTAGATCAACGATTTCATCATCATTCAATGTACTGATTAATTCGTCGAAGAACGAACTAAAACTTTCATGATGTTTTAGTGGTGGTTTTTCGAATTGCATTCTTTAGTTTTTCAAATAATTGGTGATCGACAATTCGCTCGGTATTAAATTCGGTTTTTGTAGCATTTTATATTTTTCAGTTCACACTTCAAAAACACTGTGAACTAAAAAAGACAAAATTGTCAAACTGTGAACTGGCCATTAACTACCAGAAGTCACAATAATTATAAATCATAGATTATTTATTCTTTCGAACTGTGATAAACTTAATTTGCTTCGAAAATATTCATTAAACAGGCTTTGTCTTTAATTTTATTTATTGCCCGTATACTTTTTTGATAGTTTTAGTAGTCGAAGAACGAGGACCGGTGTCCTTTTCGTATCTTTAGCATTCCATTGATATCATAGAATTTCGAATACGTTCAATATTTAATAAAATATTATCAAAAAGATGTCCGGAAACTTTTGCTCTGTAGTGTATACTATATACTATATACACATAAGCATTTCTATTGAATGGGAAGGATTATTTTTAATGTTTCAGGAATCTTTTTCCGTATAATTGGGTATGGAAAATGTGGCTGGACTGACTGGCTACGTCGTGAGTCGGTAACTGTTGATTCGAAAGCCGATAGATCCTTTGTTCAATATTCAGGCACAGAAGAATATATAAACTCCACCATGTACATTGTCGGTTCGAAAAATGGTGACATGCAATCAAATTTTGTCATTCACAGTTGACTTGTACTTACTAACAACATTCTCTTAATCTTTTTAGGTCCATCCTTTGTTTTGTTGCCGGGTACAACGACATATGATTTTCATTTCAATCTCAAAACTGATTTGCCTTCATCGTTTTCTGGGACCTGCGGAAAAATAAAATACAAACTCGAGTTTGTTGTGGACAAACCGTGGAAATTTGATGAAAAACAAACGCTACTATTGAATATCATTCAAAGTGTGAATCTAAACTCTGCCTTCAACACATTACAGCCGTTTGAAAATCAACTAACACGAAATATTGGTTATATAAACTCTGGTCCTATTTCAGTTCATGTATATATTCCAAAAACTGGCTACATTTGTGGTGAAAGATTGGCAGTGCAAGTAATTGTGTCGAACAACAGTCGAATTCATGTTGAAAAACTGAAGTTCGCACTCAACAAAATTGTTGATTATCACAGTAAAAATCCAGGTGCAGCAATCAAACGTGAAATTCAAAGACTTTTGAAGAAGGAGGCTGGGGGTGTAGCAAAAAAGACGGAGCAGAGATACGAACATGTCATCGACATCCCAATGACAACACCAAGCCAAGATTCAAGCACTAGCCGCTTGATAAACATTTCATATGAATTGAATGTAGAGGCTAAACTGAAAGGAATTTATAAGAACTTATTGGTTGCGATTCCAATTAAAATCGGTACTATTCCCTATTCTATCAACAATCACCAACAAAATGTTATTTTCCCAGCCAATCCCGCAATATCAGCTGGTTTAAGCCTACATTCACCATCAACAAGTAGTTTTCAGCTACGACGATCAAGTATGACATCAATATCGAGCTTACGTTCCAATATATCGCACAATAGCCATAATACTCAAGCAAGTCAGTCAGTTCAATCAACCAATATTGATGGCTCTGCATCTTCACATATCACAAGCACACTTGATAGTTCGATCAGTTCCAATAACTCTAGTTTTCGATTGGAACAGGCAACTGGATCGAATGATTATAGACCTACCGCTCCACAAATGGATCAAACAATTCTAAGCATTGCATATGCTGACGCACCTCCTTCATATGACGAAGTGTTTGGCTCTGCTTTTACAAACTTAGATCAATCCAGCTTTACTATCTCATCTCCGATTCTGAAACCTTGAACTTTAAAATGAATAGTCGGATATCAATTACGGTTTTTAATATCTTACATGCTTGCTCAGCATATTTAGCGCTTCCCTTCAGAAATTTGATTCAGAATTTATTGTCATCGAAATAATTTACCTACTACTTTTGAATGTGTTGATATTGTAATGACTGTATATTGTATAGGCGTTTTACGCACTAGCACAGAATTTCTGTGAAAATGCGTATAGTAGATAAAATTACATGGACTTACATTCGTTGCTTCACCAAAACATTCAAGAGTAGCAAGTCAATCAATGCAATAATTTAATTTAATTAATTATGATGAAAACGATTTCCGAATCAAATTTTTGAGAGTATGAGCACGTGCAACGTGCACGCTCTTCCGAACAAATACTTGTCGAAGAAATAAATATATAGAAATGGATAATACTCAAATTTTTATGGTTTTTCCACCAATTTTTTGTATATCAAAATCTCTCTTGAAATATCACTTTGGTTGTCGGCTAATCGGTCCGCAAATGAAAATATCAAAGTATTCAATAAAAATCGCTATAATATAAAATTGAGCATTTCAATTGTAAGCGCAAAATTTTTCTCGAAGTCGAGTTTTCAGCTACAACCGTTAATAGGAACGAATAGGAGAAAGTTCTCATCTTTATAATGAAGATTAACCGTAAACAGGTGAAAAAAACGTTTTTTCACCGATGGATCTTAAATACTTGGGCCGAAATAGTTGATTTGTTAACAAAGAACAATCATTTATTGCGCACAGACAATTACAAAGTTCTTCAAAGCAATCAATAGACAAATTTCATTCCATCACAACTAGAAAATATTTTATCTGTCAAAAAAGTTGGAAGAAATTCATATATCAAATATCAACAATTGATATCTGAATCTATTTGTCTGCAGACAAATAATTGTTCAAAGCAAACTTACGATTTTATCTATTTTATTTTATGTTCTGATTTTTTGAAGGAAAATAAAAAAAAATATTCATTTATTGAAAAATTTTAAAATTCTTGTAATGATTTGAAATGTTGATGTTAGAGTTCCCTAACAATGAAACGTATTTTGAATAAAGCATCTTATAGATGTCAAATTTTTGCGATTTCAATCACTTAAATTAAATTTTCGCTTCTCAATGTCTGAATGATTTGATTCGATTTGCAAGTTGCATCACCAGTTGCATTGCAATCGATTCGATCGAGTTTGATGTTGGTGTATGGTTGCAAAAGACTTTTCAATCGGTCCAAAAGTGTTCCTTCAATGTCGTCCTCTTTGATTGCTGTAGATTATATGGAAATTCATTATTAAATAACATTCGACGAAAATCCAACATAGACAATATGAATGCTTATGTGTTCACCGTCAATAAAGCAGGTTGCTGTCAATCGAGGAAAACAAAACTTCTGTTCCATCTTCCGAATGTTTTCGGCAGGAATTGTTTCCATGTTCCCATAATCCAAATACAGTACACCATACATTCCCTTGGTCTTATCATCATAAACCATTGCACGGTACCAGCGTTGGTCGTCATTGCTCTGAGCTAAACATACTTCGTTAATTCTAATCGATTAAAAAAGTACAGAATATTTACTATACATTAATTTATCTATTAATAACATTTGGGTGCGTACTTGGGCACAAAGGATGGCAAAGCTGTAATCCGCTTGGCCTCAGAATTAATGGAAGCGTCGTTGGTTGAAAACTCTGTTACATCTATTGCCCGAACGGCACTGAAGCAACCCAAGTGCAAGGTACTGTTGTCCAGAATTAACAAATCAACATCTATGGAAAAATGTAGAATGTGTGGTTGAGTTCGAAATTCGATCTTTCTTCTTCATATAATATTTACCTTCACCACTGAAAGGCGAGAATGGTATTTCCATATCGCCTTTCGCCTTTTTATCCTCTTCGATTAAACGCTTGATTTCATGGCCAATTGAAGTAAATTTTTCTGTTTCACATAAATCGCCCGAAATATGTGCGCTTAAATTCGTTTTTTCGATTTGTTTGAGATTTTTAACCACCAAAATTGTTTGGTTTTCTTGAAATTTCACCAAATATTTCATAATGAAATCCACGTTCTCAATTTGTTCCGATACCTGGTTCAATGTGACTTTATTGACGTACCGTGGATGATTTGCGAATTCTTTTGATATTTCCATAACTATAGAAAAGTTTTCACATTAAAAAAGAAATTAGAAAATTCTAAATAGCTCGATGAGACTTTTGATGGGCATGTGATTCTTCTAAATGAAATGTTCATATTCACTATTTGCAGAAAGGAAATAATTAAACTTACCGTCAGCCTGTTTAACGATTTCCGTGAATCCATAGTCCAGAAAATCCACCAAAAAAACCTGATCATTCGAGCGTTGCTTTTTAATCGCTGCTCGAGCAAATGAATCGCATTTTTGTGAAAAAACCAGCACGATATCACCTACACATGGTTGTGTATTGAAATGACTGGCACGCTTTGCATATTGTTTGATAGCTTCTATCAATTGTAGCCATTTTGTTTTCTGATTTTCTGGGTGTACAAACACTGTGCGATGGTCTTCCACATGAGTTATGAAAACCTGCGATTTGTCAACAATCGATATTGTAGACGGCGTTTGATTTGTTGCAATCGAATCGGTCAATTTTTTGCGAAGAACCAATGATGACTGATTATCTGATCCTATTTCTTCAATCGTATTTTTTGCAATGCCATTCGTCGTATGGATTGATGCCTGAACTGCAAGATTCTTTTCAATGACAATTAAGTCATTTTGCATATTTATTGGTTTATGCTCCATTTTTGGTAACTTTTCCATTTTCATTTTGCTAAAAGCACTTGTTAGCATTTTGATTGGTCGTCGAGCGTTCAGCTCCGAGACACTGTCTCGATTGACCATATCGGTCGCATCATAACCTAAATGTTCGCTTAAGCTTGCCGGCATGGGCATCAATTGCATGCCAAAACGCGGAATCAATCGACTGAAAATTAAATCAATAATCAGAATTAAATTAAAATTTGAGTAAAATAATTTAGACCTGTCCACTTACGGCATCGAAACACAGTTTCGACGATGTTCACGCCAATCTTTCTTTTGACACTCCGACGAACAATATGTTTCACCACATCGTTGGCATTCAAAGTCACCAAGATTGTAGCAAATTGCGCAAATATTCATATTCGTGGGCATTTTTTTAGTTTCCGAAATCTATCCTTTGTAATTGATTGACAACGTGCTCAAAATATGATGGTTATACTACCGCTTATCAAAATGGACGCCAAAATGAAATGTTCAAATATGGAGACGATTTGAATAACTTTGAAAGTCAAATGACCAATGAATGATTGGTAGATTTCGCGCCTTACCATTAAAATTGTGTGAGTCAAAATTTGGTGCACCAATAACAACGTTGTGTCGTGACAATCGAGCACTGTGAATGCAATTTTGCGATAAACGAAAGAGGTAAGCATGTATAATGTATACCCATTCATTTCTATATTGATTCAAGCCTTCATAATTTCGTAAAATAAAGATTTCAAAATAATAAATGTTAAGTTTATTTAAATTATCTTTATAAACATGGGATAAATGTTTAAAAAAATATATTTATAAAATTAAGACAATAACGAAAATTATAACGCCTCTAAATTTTCAATATTTTAAGGTTGGTTCACGCGTCAAATCAGTATTTTATATTTTCACGCGTAACGTCAATTCGCTCAATGTATCAAAAAAAAACTTGAACTCAAGCAACGATACGCATAACGTATATCAAATTTGATAGAAGAAAAAACAATACATACGGCATGAATCTTCGACGCAGCACATTCAGATTATTCATCAATATTTCTATGTTGACTGCCTCTCACTAACGTAACGTATTGTTAGTTATCATATAGCAACAAATCAGCATACGACGTTCGATGCGATCGGCATTATTGCTTTAAACTCGTTTCGATTATTTTGTGTGCGAGGCTTATATATCTGCCAGATTTAGAAAATATTCTCAGTGTTCGAATTGCTCCGCCAGATTTCAAAGTGACACTTCCATTTGGAAAATCTGCTTGGTGAGTATTTTGTCCATCTTAAAAAATGTAAACATCGGTGTATAACTTCAAAATATGCCGATAAAAACCGGTTTTAAACTATAAAACTATTTCTGAATATTTCAAAAATGATTTCAAAGAAAAAACAATGAATTTCTTTTTTTTTGAGAAAAGAACTGAGACGAAATGTTTTGGTGTATTCATTGAAACAATCATTATAAAAATCACATACTTTCACATTAACTTAGCCCAAATCAGAAATGCAGGTCAAATTATATTTTAAAAAGATTCAATTTCATACAATACACCCAACAAAATATGTATCATATCGAGTTTTTTTTTTCTCGAACATCACGAGATGACGTCATGCACACAATACTTAATCATATGTTAATCGAAATATAAATATACTTGTATGATGGGAGAGGCTGTCAATATCAACAATGAAATCAGTTTAAATATCCCACATGTTTCGTTATTTCCAATAAGGATACGATGGGTCTTCAAGACTGCCAAATCATTTTAGATAACTCGTGGAATACATACTACGCTGGGCAAACTGTGAACGGTCAAGTGAAGCTACAATTAAACTCAACGAAAATTATTCGCGGTAAGTTCTATCCCTCCATGAATGTTGATTTTATAATATTTTCGATGTTCATGTATGATTCGCATTTTTACGAATGGATATTTTCTCAAAATACAATAATAATTAGTGAATGATGGATTCATTCACTTTCAATATATTATTTCAATATAGTTTGATAACAATTAAGCTAACTAATTGAAATTAGCCAAACGTTTTTCGGAAATGCAACTTAAATGAAGCTTATAGAAAGTTCCTATTAGGAACCAGCTGCATGGGGAACCAGATCAATAGTACTTCCTTCTGGGCTGATTATGATCGTTGGCTCGATTCCATTTTACATGAAAACAGTTAATTCTTTATCAGTAATTTTATGGGAAAATTCGATTCCAATGTTATAATTAATACACATTGCGTCAATACCATTGAAAATTATTGTTTCGACATCAGTATATTTGTAGATAGATTTAATGAGAAATCACCGAAGAGATTCAATCTACATTTTAGGAAAATCCCTGCAAATATTGTACGCCTTCCGACCAACAACAAATGAAAACCTAATGCAAAATTTGATTTATGCTCGATATCCACCACTCAAATATTCGTTTTAATAAACAATATCATTAAAATGGTTCCTAGAAATAATTTCATTTTGAGACAAACCTGCGTCCATGGAACTAAACAGAAGAAACCCGAATGACAATTAATTTAAAATGCGTCTTCTCAATACTATTTTATGTGTATGTATATTACATTGTAAAATTCGTTGTAGAAGTTAATGAAAAATTCCACAAATTCGTTCTACATTTTGAGTGACTTATCATATCAAATTTTAGTCAATATTGTTCATTCTTTTGTAATTTTCGTTTTTCAGAAT
This sequence comes from Mayetiola destructor, assembly GCA_000149185.1. Lineage (NCBI taxonomy): Eukaryota > Metazoa > Arthropoda > Insecta > Diptera > Cecidomyiidae > Mayetiola > Mayetiola destructor. The sequence goes on along the minus strand of GL501487.1, from coordinate 447,086 downwards.
AACAAATTTGTGTATTTTCAATGAAAATAATTAGACAATTGTGGAATGTGTTTTAGGTATCATAATTCGATTTTCTGGCGAGGCAAATACAAATTGGAATGAGACGAAAAAAGTTCGCGACGATCAGGGTAAAGAACATGATGAAACAGAAGAGCTTACAGCTCACGAGACGTATTTTGAGAACCAATATTATTTACTTGGTGCGAAATCTGGCCCGGAAATAAAACTAGAAGCTGGTGAACATTCATACCCTTTTTCATGTGTATTACCGCCAACTCTACCCTCATCATTCGAGGGCGAATTTGGTCATGTTCGGTATACTATCAAAGTAACTTTAGACCGACCATGGAAATTCGATCAGGACACAAAAATGGCATTTACTGTAATATCTCCGCTTGATTTGAATCAAAATGCTCGCTTAAAGGTTTGCATGTATATATTTATAATTTTTAAACAATTTACATATTATTTTTATTTAGTAAATTATGGTAGTACTTGTAATAAATATTAATTTCAGGATCCGACAAAATTAGAGCTAGAGAAAAGTTTTTGCTGTTTTTGCTGTAAATCTGGACCTTTAGCAGTCAACATTCTAATCCCATTTTCAGGCTATGTTCCTGGACAGAATATACCAATTACAGCTGAAGTTGACAATGCAAGTAATATAAATGTCGATAGACTCAAGATTGCTCTTCGTAAAATAGTAACATTCAAGACCAATACTCCACGTCGTGACATAAAAAAAGATAAAATCACCATTGCTGAAATATCAGTTGGTCCAGTTGAGCCTCATAGCTCAAAGAATTGGCAGCAAAACATCGAAATACCACCATTACCACCATCTAATTTAATTAATTGTGGTATTATTGATTTGGATTATGAATTAAAGGTTTTTAATTGGAATTATTTTTTATTATTATCAATATTATGGATATTTAATACGATATTATACATCGAATAGATTGAGCTTGAAGTTTCCGGTGCGCATCGTAATCTTGAGGGTAAAATTCCCATCACATTGGGATCGATTCCACTAATTAATGTTCAGGCGCCAAATACAGCTCCATTTGTTCCGCAGCAGCCGATAAATCAAGATCTATCTCAAGCTCCTACTCAACCTGTGTCGCCAGCTAGCCCAAACGATTCTACTGGAAACAATACCTTTGGATGGAATCTATATCCAAATATTTGTACGTTGTATACCCTCAATGAGGGTCCCTCATTGTGTAAATTTATTTCTCGAATTTGATGTTATTGGAAAAAATTTAATTCTTACAGCTCCGCCAACCTACGCTGAGTCACAATACCGTGGAAATATAGTAGATAAAAACGATTCCGAACACACTCGTTTAGTTGGAGATCAAACGACCTTTGCTCCTCGATACCCTGTTTATGAAGCCTTTCCAGCGTTTTCTAAAAAATAAGTATTGTCTTTACCGACAATAAAAATGCATAATGACGCGATTCGCACAAATGGCCCTTTCAAATAAAAACTATAATTTATTATGTTCAATTAACATGATATGAATATTTGATATCAGTAAAAAAATTTAATTGTTTAAAAATTTTCGTGTAAATTTTTTCCCATATGTACATGTACATATA
>GL501487.1:422170-443049 GCA_000149185.1 Mayetiola destructor | reverse complement strand
TATTTTTTATAAAATTTTCTTCTCACCGAAAACATATCATTAACATCCCAACCATTTGCATTATTATCCAATTCTAAACTAATATCTACATCACCATTAACAGAACTGTTGTCACCATCAAATTGCCATGGCTCTAATTCCTTTTCTTCATAGCGACCTCCATTACATTTCGAAATAGCCGTATCCGTTTGGAACGTATCTTTTGTCGCATAATCTAAATCTGCGTCTTTGGCTTTGATAAAAACTACATCACTCGATTTGAAAATCAAAACATCGTAAATGGAATCTGTCGATATACTTTGATCCTCTAATGATAAAATTGTAGAATTTTCGCTGCAAATTCCGCTGCTACTTGATGAACTGTTATTGCTGGGGATACTTGTCGATGTGCTCGACAATGGTGACGATGACAATGATTTAGATAAATTAGCTGTGGATTCAAGTCGATGTACAATTTGTAGGACGATATCGAATTGTGGGGAAACTGTGAAAAAAATTCCTTCAAAAATAGAACCGGATTTGGTTTGAACTTGAACTACGTTTCCAATTTGTGATGCAATAGAATGCATGAAATGAACATTATTGTATACACCTTCTATTATATTCGAACGGCCTCGTTGTTGGGGTCTATAAAATGTTCGGATAAAAATAAAAAAAATAAAATATTGAATTTAAACCTTTCTAGATTTATAGCATTTCAATTGATTGATTGGAGCATTTTCAGGTGTGTAAACTTTATTATCCAAAAGATAAAGTCTGTTGCAGCATTTGCTCGAATAAAGCTTCGACTTTTTTTATTTTGTAGCTAGTGCTCTACAAAATTACAGCATGGTATACCATATATGCCCCGTGACAGCCTGTCACACGATGCAGAAAGTCATCACAGCAAATTTACTCACTATCTCGTATCCATTCATCCAATTAATATTCTTCAATTTTCATTTCAGTCATAGGTTTTGAGCACGATTGCTCTTTAAATCCTTATCAATTAATACAAGTGCAAATAATACAAAAAAACATACACATAAATCATTATCGTTTATGGGCCCGATAAATTCATATTTCATACAAATTCATTGCATTTTATTTCGACTACATGTTATATGGTTGACTGTAATGTGCATTGTGCATCATGTGTCTTCAATATTTGAAAATAAGGAACTCGTTCCGATAATTATCTATTCATTCAAGATAAAGCTAATAAATTAATTATTTGCAACTTTGAAATTTGATCAACCTTTTTATTCGCTTGCTCGATAGGTTCAGGTTCATGGTTACGTTCTAAATTTTGGAAAGTACGACTAATCGAAATTCTCGAAAATGTAGTCTTTATGACAATCGCATATCATTAGGAAAATAAATATTCTATCTTCATTCTGCAATCACCTATATTTTGTGTAAAAGTTTCGAACAGGATTTAATTATTATTTAGCAATCATTTTGCACACTGCACACACTTATCCAGATCGACATATAGTGATACTTAAGCCACAAACAGATAACCTTAAATTATTCTTATACTAAAAGATTTCGTTTTGTTTATGTGGAATTATTACCTTGCAAGACCCGTCCGCTTTTGACGATTATTTTTATTCATTTTATTGGATTCGTCTTTTAGAATTTTTAATAATGTGCTCGGTGTGAATGAGCTGTTTGGATGAGAATATAATTGTTTCACAGTCGGCACCGGAATTTCGACGACGATGTCTTTTATCATATAAACGCTGGCACACAATTTATTCGAAGTGGTTTGACACTTCGATAAATGTAGACGGCTTCAAAATGAAGAATCGAGACTTACAATTGCTCACTTTCATAAATTATCAAACGAAAGTAAATTTGCACCTCAAATACGAAATGTGCGATGTTACGAAGATTTTGTATTATTTTTTCTTGACTCGACGTTCGATTTATTGACAAGGCAATTTGATATTTATTATTTTGGTTGCGAACGAATTAAACGAAATTAAATTTTCCTTTTTCAGCCCCTATTAGATGATTGAAGATCAATGATATCAATTTTGATCAATTATTATCACTTCGCTAATAATGCTATCTTCCCGTGAATAATATCAGAACGAAAACTCCCGAACGTGGATCGTTAATATCGGAAAATATTTAATATTCACTATGTGATTTATTGAATAATTGGAGTTGCTTTACTCGGTATATAAGAGTGCATTTTAGACAACAGCGATGGCTATAGCAATAAAAATAAAGATGGAAGCAAATAAATCTCGAAACTATCGAAAATCGTACGACAAGGGAAAAAAGCGCCACCAACGGAAATATTATTGCGGAGAGCAGCAATACTCATGATATTTTCGAAATAGATGCCTCTGCTGGTCTTTTGAAATTCGTTGAGTTTTAATGTAGCTTGAAGCACTGTTCGTGAACCGAACTTAAAGAAAAATTAGAGCGATAGCACCGATGTACCGATTACAGATACATTTATGTATTATGTTCTCTGAAGTAAGTCTGACTCATACAGGAAAATGTTTCATACAAAATAATCTCACTCTTTCGCACCAACACATCCATAAAAAATTTTTTTATATAATTTTCATATGAAGTGATGGGATCTGAAAATTTGAGTATTTTAATAGCAAAAAAGATTAAATTTGAAATCGAATAGCAACATGAAAACTGAAGTTTTTCTATGAAATCTGACCTTATTGATACTATTATTTTCCATTCTTCTATTGTATAATAAGTTTTTTTTACGGCTTTCTCCATTCGGAGTTAGAAACTGATCTTTCGCGATCACTTAAAAGCTGTCTTTTCTCACATATTCGTTCACAGAGGGCTTTGAGACTACAAGGAAATCATGAAGAATTAAACAATAATGAAAAGAAAACTTATGGGTAGGGGGAACGGCAATCGAATTAAAAAATTGCGGTTTGTGTTAAAGCGCGAAAACAAAACTCTCAGTCGAAAGGCGCTTCTCTTTGCCATAACAGGTCTCAGAAATCTTTTGAAAGAAATTTGTACAGTTCGGCGTACGTAATACTTACAAATTAATTGTTTTTAAAAAAAATTGCCAATCATTGAAATGTAAAAAAAAAAACAATTTTCTGATATTATCATTTGGAACACTTTCTCTTTTTTGTATCAAAGTGTCTTTGTGATATTTTTGTTACGTGATATACTCTACAAATCGAAAATATAAATAAAACTATAAGCGACAAAGCGCATAATTACAAATTGCTTATTATTTTCGTATAATCAATCAGCATATTCGTGTCTTCGAATACACATCGGTTATTTATTAAGCAATGAAGTCTTCATTACGGTTCCAATTAGATTCATATTCGTTTTGAGACTTTGTTCATTTTGAAATACTAAAATATTTTTGCAACTGAGCATTTTAAGGTCGATTAGGTTGATTCAAAGCGAAAAGACTCGTTTTTTGGTTTCGATTCGACGTTATTAACCACGAACAATCGAAATATATCGGGAAGCTTACTACAAACAGGTTGCCGTAACATTATGTATACAATAAAGTTTTTTAATTTTTTTGTTAAAAAAATTCGTTCCACAAATAACAATTTTGAATTTGATGAATATGAAGTGAATCTCATCCAAACCTTGACCCGTTGCATGCGAATCATTCAGATTTCGATTTCATTTTAGTATCAAATTTATTCCGAATTATTCTCAACTGCAGAAATATTAAAGTGCTGAATGGGCATTTAAAAATATATTTTACCCCGATTTTGTTTTGATTTTCAAAAAAAGTATATGCACTTTGACGAGACCTTCACGGTGATATAATTTTCATTAAATATTAATTACGAAGACGACAAATTTAGGTTACAAGACATTTGATCAAAAATCGGGTGTAGAATTTTTTCATTTCCAGCACATGTTTTGATATGAATTCATCGTGAAAGCGAGTGGTCAATATTATTTTCAACAATGAAAAGTTCACGGGCTTTGTGCAAAGAACCAATTGTAATATCAAACTTGAAACCAAACATCAAAACAAACTAATAATTCACTATCCCGAATATTTTTCTTAAATTGGGTTCGCAACCAATCACTTTACATTTTCGATTTTTTATTTCTGCAATGAATAATATGAAATTAATTTTGACTGGATTGAGCACATATAGAAACCAGTTTGAAAATGAAAGGCCTAACATTCATTTGTGTGAATGTTGAGAATATGTACAGTCGGTATCATCGGTAGCAATACTTTTGACAGTTGAATGAATTAAACAAAAAGATCTTCACTTTTGTAAAATTTGCCGTTTACGAATAGAGGGATCTTTTTATTTGATTCGATGAACTATCAAAAGTATCAACACAAATGTTACTGACTGTACGGTCGAAGGACTTTAGTCTTTTTCCATTGATTTGTTTGATTTAGACATGCATTCAAACCGAAAATGAACAATACCACAAGCAGAACCCTAAAATGTATACATATACATATTGTAGGTGAACCACAGAACAAAGAATGTATCGACTTTTGATTACTGCTGCTAGCGAATTCAATCAAACCTGCTGCTGCTGCTGCTGCTCCGATTGCTCGACCAACTAAGAACAATCATTCAGATTGAAAACCAAATCACAGCTCATGTTGATCATAAATTTGTTTCACATTTAAAAAAAGAAAATTCTATTATTCGATAGCAACGAAGAACGAAATTTTAACCCAAAAGTGATTTGAATTTTTCTCAAACGATCATTTTCGAATTATAGAGCCATCGATCATTCGATAAATTCTAATCAAAACTCATTTTGATCGAATATTTGTATTAATGGTCTTTACAGGGTGTCGATTGTTTTTGTTAGCTGATTCATTTAACTGTGAAGGGCATTGTAAATAATATTACAATATCTTGACATAGTAGAGCCCAAATAGTTCAAGGAATATATTTAATAAATTTATAATGTTTTGACTCAAATGCAATTAATAACGAATTTTGGCTCAATTCATAATAATGAATTCTATTAATATCGTCTTGAATAGGTTCGAGTTTTAAAAATTACGTCGCTAAGTCAAAAATTGAAATAATTTCAAAATTTTTGGTTCATATCATTAATAACGTTGAATCAACTGGTACTCATGGCTAACTTTTCGCATCCATTCATGAATAATGAAGAGCCAATAGAAATACCAAATGAGCATGTGGTAGACGTCGAAGAAATTTACAAATGGTAAGTCATGATAAATTGTAAATTATACTAAAAAATTATATTTGGAATTAATCTAATAATTCTAAAAAGATTATTAATATTAGCTAAGTTAAAGCAAAAGAATTTCATCTTGTGCAGTCATTCGTAAACAAGTAAACAATTCTTGAAATGTTTTCAGTATAATCTCACGAGCGCATGCGAATCAATGTTTTTCATTTGTCGCAAATATTCCACTCTTTCGGAATAATAAAAAAGAAATCGTGTTGTTTTTTTAAATTTCCAATGTGGTTGTATCTTATCAAACACTTTTTGTGTGCAATAAATATAAAGATACAATGTTGAAATTGAAATATTCAAAAATGACGTAACATATGGATGCAAGTGGGAATAAAATTATACACACTCGTCAAAAACATCAGATCACTTTCCATTTCATAGTGATTTGATCCATAAAATGAGACAATTTAAAAGAATATCGAGCTTGTGTTACGCAGTGTACAAAGTATAGCATAAAGAGAGCCAGTATGTGATTATATTTTGTAGAAATGCTTTATGCAATGATTTATGTGTGTATAGTACATTCACTTTGCGTAATTGATATGAGCGCTTTGTCATCAATTTCATCGTATTATATTCGATATTAAGGTAGGGTTATCGATCTTTGATCCATACCGTGAAAGTATAATACTGATTATTGTTTAACTGTTTCATTGCTCATGAAAGTGTGGAACTATGTTATTTTATTTTTATTTTTGCGAATTGTCTTTTTGTTGTTCATTGCATAATGACATATCATGACATCAAAAACTTATATTACTCTTTTGAACAAGGATCCAGGAGCAAATCCGATTTCCATCATATACGAAAAACCATGCAATTCTTTTTTTGCATGCTTGCTACTGGGACATGGAAGCAGCCAAAAGTGCTCTACAGAAATATGCCACCATTCGTGCATCAGCACCAGACTTGTTTGATAAGAGAGACGCTTCACTACCAAGCATCCAACAAATTTTCGATGTCGCGTAAGCAAAAAAAATAATAATAAAAAATAATTTGATGATTAATGAATCAGTTTCAAATTTTTTATATTTCAGACAAATGATTTCAATGCCAAATAAAACAAAAGAAGGTTATGAAATCCTTATTTATCGATTAATTGACACAGATCCATCCAAAATCGTATTTGCCGATGCGATTAAGGGATTTTGTATGTTTAATGATATTCGTTTAAGTGAAGATCTATTAGCTGATGGATATGTTGTTATTTTTGACATGAAGGGTGTGCGTCTAAGCCATGTTGCTAGAGTTCAGCTTGGTCCTTTAAGATCATTCATGGCATATATTCAAGAAGCTCATCCGGCACGATTGAAAAAAATATATATCTGTCACGCAGCGTCCTTCGTTAATCAAATAATGTCGCTGGTGAAACCACTTATCAAATCAGAGCTCATGTCCTTATTACATTTCACGACAAAGGGACCACAATCATTATTCGAAAAAGAGCTGTTACCCATCGTATGTTGTGTTCTTTTTTTTTTTTTTTTTGCTAAACTCTATCCGAACGATTATTTAATTTTCATTATTTTTTCATAGGAATACGATGGTACATGTGGCTCTTGTTCAACATATTACCAAGACCAACGGAATCGACTTGAGTCGGTTTATCGTGAATGGCTTATTGACTCGGCTAAATATAAAGAGAAACCAAAAGCACGTGAAACTAACAGCAATGAAAAAGTCGCAAAGAAAAAATCATTTAAAGCACCGATCCGTTCATTTAGTGCCTTAGAAATTGATTGATTGATTGATTTCATTCTATCTTTCATATCATAACAAGAGGTTCAGGTTTAAACGTTTTTTTTTCTACCAAAATTTAAATTGTACACCATGGGTATGAAACATTAAACATTTTTGTTTCATGCTATTGTTTAAGCGCCATCTCTGTAACTCACCGTCAGACGCTATACTTTATGACGGTATGATCAAATGCTTAAGTCAAGCAAATGCATGAAATCTCATCATACATATTTACATACTATGTATTTTTCCCCTTTTCCCACAAAAATGAAACATATAAATGAATAAAAGTGAATTTTACACTAGATAAAATTAGTTTTCGAAATTGCCACCCCACTTCTAAAAGTATTGACCTTTTCTTGGTCATTTTGCCACCCCAAAATTTCTTCCCAAAATCACTTTCGTTTGTTTCCAGATTGATAAAAATCAATATGAATTTCATTTATTCAAACGAGTAGCCTAGGTATTGTATATCATTCAACTGTCACAGCAAAAGATCCCACAAAATTTCTATTCGTAATTAGAAGACGGGGAAACAATTTTTTTCAAAAAAAATAATTTACAATTGTGTTTGAAATGTCTCAAAGAGTCTAAAAATGGTCTTTGATCATAAATCGAAATTTTCGTGAAAACCCTAATACACATGCATAACATGAAGGAGAAATTCGCACATTTCCCCTCATTTAAAATAACGTAGTGAAAAAGACCGTTGAATAAATACGATGATGCAATGAAGCGACGAGAGCATGAAGCAAAAGAACAAATTTCCAACAGTATGCGTAATGTGTATCGCTCCATGCGAGTGTATGTAAGTCATCAAAACATGCGTTATTTGTTTACATTTTAGAAACAGATCATTTATTATTTGGATATGAAAGCGTATTCGATGCTGAAAATTATTGTTTTGTATTGGTTTTGTTCGCATAGCCGATTTCTAGATATTTCTCTCTCGGTTAAACTTCGTGACATCGTTGACCGAAATCAGATCGAAAATCAAATTGTGAAATCAGATCGGTGATGGACCCTTAAGTGAAGAGATGAAAAAGAAAAAATTCCGGTTGGTGCTGAGTGCACTATTTTGTTTGTTGCATTTTTGGTTAATTTGTGTGCCCAAACCAGTTGGTAGTTTTTGTTTGTGTATTTTGGTGCTTTTATCATTTTTGGTGACAAATTTCTGATATTTTCTTCGAATTATTTTCATAAAAAAAAATTAGCCAGTGGACAACACAAGCGAATCGACAACTGAACCAAAGGTGCTCCGAATGGATCATTTAATGACCGTTGGTTGTGGCCGAGACAACAATTTGGTAAGAAATCGTTCGAATTTTTGGAATTAATTTTCTTCCAAGAAAATGTGTTGTGTATATTGTGTGTAATATTCTGTGCAAAAATGACGCGAAGATTACATCGATTTTGTTTTTCCTTCTTTTTCGAAATGGAAACGATCAAACGGCATAGACAGATACGTGGCTTGCACAAAAAATGTAAGAGGCGTTGGAAATTATTTGATTTTGGGACAAATGGTTGGCATCAGTACACATCCAAACGCAATAATTGATATTTTGGACGCACTTTATGCGCATAAACCACCGGATGTATGTGAAAATTTAATATTTTTTGTCATTTTTCTTATTATCAATAAATAGAATACAATGGTTTTATTTTACAGGAATCGAAATCATCAACGGATGTCGTTGTTCAATATGGTTAACAACAATAATTCCATTATCAATCAAATCCAATCAATAAGGTACCGTTGTTGGATTTATAAACGATGATTTCATTTCATTCGTAAACAAAATCAAGCTGATTCATGTCCTCTTTTTCTTTTGTTTTACAGTTTAAAAAAAAAACAAATACAACATCTGTTGTCTAACGAAACTGTTTAAGTGGCTTCGAACAATGTACAGTAAGTTTATATTTGCAAGCTACATTATAGAGATGGTGTTGTTGGAAATTGTTCGGAATATTAACAATCAATCTTTTTATTCTGTTTCATAGGTTCTTTTTAAACTGATGAATAATAAAATTTTAGGAAATCATTTTCTTTATATTTATTGGTTGCAAAATAGACTAATCTTTCGAACATTTACAAACGGTATACGGTATATGGAAAGGACTGAACTATTTTTCAAATTGAGAGAAATAAAAATGAAGGAATTTACATGTTTTCCACAATAAGAAAATTGAATTGATAATATTTTCAACTGGACGGTGGGCTCACCATAGAATCATTGTTTGCGTCGATTGCTTTAAATTCACGTTTTTTACGAAAAAGCAAATGCGATATATCTTCAATAATTTCATCACTTCGATCAGTAGGCATTTGCTTCAGGGTTGCTTCAATAAATTGACAGAAAGCAGCTATACTGTCTGTACTCAAGTCTGTGCTAGCTCCAACAAAGCTTGGCTGTACGTTCATACTTTGTGTGGTGTCATTGTCTCCGTCAAGTGATTGAGAATCGAAAATTCCCGGAATTTTCGTGTAGCTGCCATTTGCTATGGTTTCATCATTTCCATTGTTATGGTCGCTTCTATCATTGAAACTTCTTTGATTATTGTATTTCCTCTTTTTGTTATGGACATTTGATGTAGCTTCTGCTGCCAGCGTTGCAAAATCGAGCATATCATGTTCGCTTACTTCCTCAGATTTCATTCTAAATTTCCGATCATCCGAGCTTTGAGCGTCTTTCAATGCTGCAAATTTTGAGAAAAGGTTCCAGCTGGATACAAAATTGGGAATAGATGATTGTTTGATCATCTCGCGGCGGAACCTTTCGCATAGCGTTTTATATCGTCTAATCGCTTCATGAGCTATCATCAGGAAAAAAAAATCATAGCTAAATACATAATATTCTATGAAATTTATTAAATTAATTGAGTAAGTATTTACCGGCCATATTCATTCTGCTAGCTACTTCCTTCCATTTGAAATCTTTTAAATTTCTATTTCGAAAATCATGATCACTTTTATCCCAGAGGCACGGATTTTCTATGAGAAAATCGATGAGAATTTCATCGGGTGATCTTTGAAGTGGATTCGTAGTCATTCCGGTTGAGGCAATACTGAAATTTTTTTTCTGAGATATTAGACCTTTTCAACTAGATGTTATATTATGAATATCTAACAAACTGAATATTGTTTGTTTAAAAATTTCTTACACATCCAGTAATTGTTCCATTGGTGGTATGCAATTTGGTATCAATAAATTGACTGATTTCTATAAAACCTTTTGTTAAGATTCTTTTTAAATCTTTTAGCCTTAATTTCAATAATTTTATCAAATTAGCAATATATTTAAACAGAAACCACAGTTGAGTATTGTTTCAAGATCTAATATTTATAATGCCAAGTGAATGAATGAATGAAAAAAGACAAATGTCAAATTATGATAATTTGAATGAAGTTGGTCACAAGTCATTGCTTTGAAAACCGTTGTTAATGCAAGATACAAGATGTCAGTCAAAAAATTTGCCTTATAACATTTTTATGGTAATCGTACGTATAATACATAAATTTTCAATTTTTTTTCTTCTCAATTTCATATGAATATATTGTAGCAATTGAGCAATATATATAACAATTATATTTACTACAAGCTTCCAATAATGCCATTTGTAGCTGAATCACAGAATAGTTCGGGTAAACCTATAAAATACAATTTCGCGAACAATTTGCAACAGCGCCATCTGCACCTGGCTAGCGAATATGAACAAAAGAAAACAAATGGTTTTGAGGATTAAAACATATTTTTCCGCACTTTTTCTATGGTTTTTTGATAGTTTCTGAATTGAATGATGTTTTGATTTTTTTTTTTTTCTGAAAAAATGCTAGAGGGGACCCTTGGACAAAATTTTTTGCAGATGCTTTCGCCAATATGTTTCCTTGAATAAGAAGTTGATTGGAATGGATGGATTTGTTTGACTTGTATGTATGAACATATCATATCGTTTGACGGTAACATACAGAGTACAGAGATGGCATTGCCACGGTAGCTGCGTTACAATATATAGTCTTGTGGTTCGAGTTTATTTCGACATGACATGCGCGCTATCTATTCAATGTGTTTTCCATAGAAGCTTTAATATGAGATAAAGAAGTGGTAGTTCATAGATGGAATGGTGGAAAATATTCACCAAAAATCTCTATCCCGTTCAGTCTGAAAACCATAATTGAATCTCTTGCATTTGTAAATTGAGACAGATATTGATTCGCAGTTAAAACTGAATGTTGTGCATCGAGTGTACTCATTCCATCCGACAATTTTCCTTTTCAACCACTCGATACATTTTAGTATATGCTTGTGCTGAATGGCGTTATACTTTAGTACAATTTTCATCGTCACCACAAATTTAGTCACTGAGTCGAATTATCGAAACACGGCTGAAAAAAGCGTAACTGCGTGTGGATGACCCAATTCTACATTGGGCGGGCGAGCCGTTCGAATCTCTTCAATCATGATTTTTGTTATTTTAAAGAAGGAAATTAAGTAAATTAAAATAAATAGTATTTTGTGTTTAATCTATCAATTTACGAAAAGTTTTTCAAATCCGTGAAAATAGTAAAATTAATCAGATCACTTTCCATTTCATAGTGATTTGATCCATAAAATGAGACAATTTACAAGAATATCGAGCTTGTGTTACGCAGTGTACAAAGTATAGCATAAAGAGAGCCAGTATGTGATTATATTTTGTAGAAATGCTTTATGCAATGATTTATGTGTGTATAGTACATTCACTTTGCGTAATTGATATGAGCGCTTTGTCATCAATTTCATCGTATTATATTCGATATTAAGGTAGGGTTATCGATCTTTGATCCATACCGTGAAAGTATAATACTGATTATTGTTTAACTGTTTCATTGCTCATGAAAGTGTGGAACTATGTTATTTTATTTTTATTTTTGCGAATATTCTTTTCGTTGTTCATTGCATAATGACATATCATGACATCAAAAACTTATATTACTCTTTTGAACAAGGATCCAGGAGCAAATCCGATTTCCATCATATACGAAAAACCATGCAATTCTTTTTTTGCATGCTTGCTACTGGGACATGGAAGCAGCCAAAAGTGCTCTACAGAAATATGCCACCATTCGTGCATCAGCACCAGACTTGTTTGATAAGAGAGACGCTTCACTACCAAGCATCCAACAAATTTTCGATGTCGCGTAAGCAAAAAAAAATAATAATAAAAAATAATTTGATGATTAATGAATCAGTTTCAAATTTTTCATATTTCAGACAAATGATTTCAATGCCAAATAAAACAAAAGAAGGTTATGAAATCCTTATTTATCGATTAATTGACACAGATCCATCCAAAATCGTATTTGCCGATGCGATTAAGGGATTTTGTATGTTTAATGATATTCGTTTAAGTGAAGATCTATTAGCTGATGGATATGTTGTTATTTTTGACATGAAGGGTGTGCGTCTAAGCCATGTTGCTAGAGTTCAGCTTGGTCCTTTAAGATCATTCATGGCATATATTCAAGAAGCTCATCCGGCACGATTGAAAAAAATATATATCTGTCACGCAGCGTCCTTCGTTAATCAAATAATGTCGCTGGTGAAACCACTTATCAAATCAGAGCTCATGTCCTTATTACATTTCACGACAAAGGGACCACAATCATTATTCGAAAAAGAGCTGTTACCCATCGTATGTTGTGTTCCTTTTTTTTTTTTTTTGTCTAAACTCTATCCGAACGATTATTTAATTTTCATTATTTTTTCATAGGAATACGATGGTACATGTGGCTCTTGTTCAACATATTACCAAGACCAACGGAATCGACTTGAGTCGGTTTATCGTGAATGGCTTATTGACTCGGCTAAATATAAAGAGAAACCAAAAGCACGTGAAACTAACAGCAATGAAAAAGTCGCAAAGAAAAAATCATTTAAAGCACCGATCCGTTCATTTAGTGCCTTAGAAATTGATTGATTGATTGATTTCATTCTATCTTTCATATCATAACAAGAGGTTCAGGTTTAAACGTTTTTTTTTTCTACCAAAATTTAAATTGTACACCATGGATATGAAACATTAAACATTTTTGTTTCATGCTATTGTTTAAGCGCCATCTCTGTAACTCACCGTCAGACGCTATACTTTATGACGGTATGATCAAATGCTTAAGTCAAGCAAATGCATGAAATCTCATCATACATATTTACATACTATGTATTTTTCCCCTTTTCCCACAAAAATGAAACATATAAATGAATAAAAGTGAATTTTACACTAGATAAAATTAGTTTTCGAAATTGCCACCCCACTTCTAAAAGTATTGACCTTTTCTTGGTCATTTTGCCACCCCAAAATTTCTTCCCAAAATCACTTTCGTTTGTTTCCAGATTGATAAAAATCAATATGAATTTCATTTATTCAAACGAGTAGCCTAGGTATTGTATATCATTCAACTGTCACAGCAAAAGATCCCACAAAATTTCTATTCGTAATTAGAAGACGGGGAAACAATTTTTTTCAAAAAAAATAATTTACAATTGTGTTTGAAATGTCTCAAAGAGTCTAAAAATGGTCTTTGATCATAAATCGAAATTTTCGTGAAAACCCTAATACACATGCATAACATGAAGGAGAAATTCGCACATTTCCCCTCATTTAAAATAACGTAGTGAAAAAGACCGTTGAATAAATACGATGATGCAATGAAGCGACGAGAGCATGAAGCAAAAGAACAAATTTCCAACAGTATGCGTAATGTGTATCGCTCCATGCGAGTGTATGTAAGTCATCAAAACATGCGTTATTTGTTTACATTTTAGAAACAGATCATTTATTATTTGGATATGAAAGCGTATTCGATGCTGAAAATTATTGTTTTGTATTGGTTTTGTTCGCATAGCCGATTTCTAGATATTTCTCTCTCGGTTAAACTTCGTGACATCGTTGACCGAAATCAGATCGAAAATCAAATTGTGAAATCAGATCGGTGATGGACCCTTAAGTGAAGAGATGAAAAAGAAAAAATTCCGGTTGGTGCTGAGTGCACTATTTTGTTTGTTGCATTTTTGGTTAATTTGTGTGCCCAAACCAGTTGGTAGTTTTTGTTTGTGTATTTTGGTGCTTTTATCATTTTTGGTGACAAATTTCTGATATTTTCTTCGAATTATTTTCATAAAAAAAATTAGCCAGTGGACAACACAAGCGAATCGACAACTGAACCAAAGGTGCTCCGAATGGATCATTTAATGACCGTTGGTTGTGGCCGAGACAACAATTTGGTAAGAAATCGTTCGAATTTTTGGAATTAATTTTCTTCCAAGAAAATGTGTTGTGTATATTGTGTGTAATATTCTGTGCAAAAATGACGCGAAGATTACATCGATTTTGTTTTTCCTTCTTTTTCGAAATGGAAACGATCAAACGGCATAGACAGATACGTGGCTTGCACAAAAAATGTAAGAGGCGTTGGAAATTATTTGATTTTGGGACAAATGGTTGGCATCAGTACACATCCAAACGCAATAATTGATATTTTGGACGCACTTTATGCGCATAAACCACCGGATGTATGTGAAAATTTAATATTTTTTGTCATTTTTCTTATTATCAATAAATAGAATACAATGGTTTTATTTTACAGGAATCGAAATCATCAACGGATGTCGTTGTTCAATATGGTTAACAACAATAATTCCATTATCAATCAAATCCAATCAATAAGGTACCGTTGTTGGATTTATAAACGATGATTTCATTTCATTCGTAAACAAAATCAAGCTGATTCATGTCCTCTTTTTCTTTTGTTTTACAGTTTAAAAAAAAACAAATACAACATCTGTTGTCTAACGAAACTGTTTAAGTGGCTTCGAACAATGTACAGTAAGTTTATATTTGCAAGCTACATTATAGAGATGGTGTTGTTGGAAATTGTTCGGAATATTAACAATCAATCTTTTTATTCTGTTTCATAGGTTCTTTTTAAACTGATGAATAATAAAATTTTAGGAAATCATTTTCTTTATATTTATTGGTTGCAAAATAGACTAATCTTTCGAACATTTACAAACGGTATACGGTATATGGAAAGGACTGAACTATTTTTCAAATTGAGAGAAATAAAAATGAAGGAATTTACATGTTTTCCACAATAAGAAAATTGAATTGATAATATTTTCAACTGGACGGTGGGCTCACCATAGAATCATTGTTTGCGTCGATTGCTTTAAATTCACGTTTTTTACGAAAAAGCAAATGCGATATATCTTCAATAATTTCATCACTTCGATCAGTAGGCATTTGCTTCAGGGTTGCTTCAATAAATTGACAGAAAGCAGCTATACTGTCTGTACTCAAGTCTGTGCTAGCTCCAACAAAGCTTGGCTGTACGTTCATACTTTGTGTGGTGTCATTGTCTCCGTCAAGTGATTGAGAATCGAAAATTCCCGGAATTTTCGTGTAGCTGCCATTTGCTATGGTTTCATCATTTCCATTGTTATGGTCGCTTCTATCATTGAAACTTCTTTGATTATTGTATTTCCTCTTTTTGTTATGGACATTTGATGTAGCTTCTGCTGCCAGCGTTGCAAAATCGAGCATATCATGTTCGCTTACTTCCTCAGATTTCATTCTAAATTTCCGATCATCCGAGCTTTGAGCGTCTTTCAATGCTGCAAATTTTGAGAAAAGGTTCCAGCTGGATACAAAATTGGGAATAGATGATTGTTTGATCATCTCGCGGCGGAACCTTTCGCATAGCGTTTTATATCGTCTAATCGCTTCATGAGCTATCATCAGGAAAAAAAAAATCATAGCTAAATACATAATATTCTATGAAATTTATTAAATTAATTGAGTAAGTATTTACCGGCCATATTCATTCTGCTAGCTACTTCCTTCCATTTGAAATCTTTTAAATTTCTATTTCGAAAATCATGATCACTTTTATCCCAGAGGCACGGATTTTCTATGAGAAAATCGATGAGAATTTCATCGGGTGATCTTTGAAGTGGATTCGTAGTCATTCCGGTTGAGGCAATACTGAAATTTTTTTTCTGAGATATTAGACCTTTTCAACTAGATGTTATATTATGAATATCTAACAAACTGAATATTGTTTGTTTAATAATTTCTTACACATCCAGTAATTGTTCCATTGGTGGTATGCAATTTGGTATCAATAAATTGACTGATTTCTATAAAACCTTTTGTTAAGATTCTTTTTAAATCTTTTAGCCTTAATTTCAATAATTTTATCAAATTAGCAATATATTTAAACAGAAACCACAGTTGAGTATTGTTTCAAGATCTAATATTTATAATGCCAAGTGAATGAAATGAATGAATGAAAAAAGACAAATGTCAAATTATGATAATTTGAATGAAGTTGGTCACAAGTCATTGCTTTGAAAACCGTTGTTAATGCAAGATACAAGATGTCAGTCAAAAAATTTGCCTTATAACATTTTTATGGTAATCGTACGTATAATACATAAATTTTCAATTTTTTTTCTTCTCAATTTCATATGAATATATTGTAGCAATTGAGCAATATATATAACAATTATATTTACTACAAGCTTCCAATAATGCCATTTGTAGCTGAATCACAGAATAGTTCGGGTAAACCTATAAAATACAATTTCGCGAACAATTTGCAACAGCGCCATCTGCACCTGGCTAGCGAATATGAACAAAAGAAAACAAATGGTTTTGAGGATTAAAACATATTTTTCCGCACTTTTTCTATGGTTTTTTGATAGTTTCTGAATTGAATGATGTTTTGATTTTTTTTTTTTTTCTGAAAAAATGCTAGAGGGGACCCTTGGACAAAATTTTTTGCAGATGCTTTCGCCAATATGTTTCCTTGAATAAGAAGTTGATTGGAATGGATGGATTTGTTTGACTTGTATGTATGAACATATCATATCGTTTGACGGTAACATACAGAGTACAGAGATGGCATTGCCACGGTAGCTGCGTTACAATATATAGTCTTGTGGTTCGAGTTTATTTCGACATGACATGCGCGCTATCTATTCAATGTGTTTTCCATAGAAGCTTTAATATGAGATAAAGAAGTGGTAGTTCATAGATGGAATGGTGGAAAATATTCACCAAAAATCTCTATCCCGTTCAGTCTGCGAACCATAATTGAATCTCTTGCATTTGTAAATTGAGACAGATATTGATTCGCAGTTAAAACTGAATGTTGTGCATCGAGTGTACTCATTCCATCCGACAATTTTCCTTTTCAACCACTCGATACATTTTAGTATATGCTTGTGCTGAATGGCGTTATACTTTAGTACAATTTTCATCGTCACCACAAATTTAGTCACTGAGTCGAATTATCGAAACACGGCTGAAAAAAGCGTAACTGCGTGTGGATGACCCAATTCTACATTGGGCGGGCGAGCCGTTCGAATCTCTTCAATCATGATTTTTGTTATTTTAAAGAAGGAAATTAAGTAAATTAAAATAAATAGTATTTTGTGTTTAATCTATCAATTTACGAAAAGTTTTTCAAATCCGTGAAAATAGTAAAATTAATAATGTAATGAACTTTTGCATTCATTGAAATGCATTCAGTGGAAGATTTTATCATTCAAATGTGATTGATTTGTAATATTTAAGGAGAATCTTAAATTCAGTAACCAATTATATCAATGGATTCTTTTTCAAATAGATTAGTGTCTCTTCTATTTGGAGGAAGTGCAGTGAGAAAATGTGCAATTAATCTATTACGTATTTAGATGTGGATAATTCGCTAAAACAGATTACTGAAAGAAATAAATCGAATAATTGAAAAGTTCAAATAAATGGGTTGCGACTGTCATTTAAAGAAAGAAAATCATTTCAGAGCTTCTACTCCAACCTGATTATCAACCATTTTGATTATCTTTCATTTTTTGTAAATGGGAAGAAAAAGTCGCTTTCCAGATGAAGCTTTTTTATTTTTCTATCGTGACGGATTGTCTTCTGTGTATGTGTGTGTGTGTGGGTGTGTGGGTGTGTGTGGGTGAGTAAGCGAGTGAGTGTGTGAATGAATTCTATTGAACCAAATGAGCCAGCACTATTAAATACTACAAATCTACTAGTGAATACTGAAAGATGGTTTTTTTGCGACGGCTCCAAACGATATACGAACACATGCTCCAGTTAACATTTGACACATATACATGCGTTATACTCCTAACTCCTATCCATTCATAATAATTCAATTCGCAAAAAACCACTTGTATCCGCATGAACTATGAAGCATTTGTGCTTTTTCATGTATTCAGTGTTTGTATCAGCTCTTAAAGCACAGAATTTCCCTTCAGTTCAGAAAAATCAATCTTTGAATTGATTCGAAAAATTATAAAATATTATCATCCTATGGGCTATTTTCAATTCGCACAATATTTGCATTAGTTATATGACTGCAAACATATTTAGAAATTACTTTAGGAGTTGAATTGTTCATATGTGATGATTAACACCAACACACAAATTCATTGAAGAAGTGCGCATATATCTACTGAGTGCATATATTTGCGGATGCATGAGTTTATTGTGCTTTTTGGTCTCATTCGAAACATCCAGTTCGCAATACAATAATAAAGAAGCGACCAGGACGAATACATAGGCATTCTATATTTAAAGCTCTTTCGATTCGCCTATTAATTTTAATTTATCATTCGGCTCTAAAAAAAAAGTGTCACAAAAATTGCTGAATGGTGAAATAAACAGCCGACATATCATTTCAAATACTTCCAATTTACTTTTGCGAAATGAAAATAATTGTGAAATACTTGTATATAATTGCAAATATTTTGTGTATTAATTATTCCTCTGAAATATAATGCTAAATATAGTGATCGAAGTTGTGTTTTACATTTTATGATTCAGTTTCAGATATAAAGCCAATTATTAAATAAAAACTATATATAAGCCGGTGTACATTTCGTTGACAGTCAAGACGTTAAAATAAGTTAAAAAAAAAAGAATAACCAAAAAATTCGACTGAAAGCATTTAACTAACAAAAGTTACTCATCTTTATTATGAATATTGTGGAATCATATTTTCATATTGCTATGAAGTAATAAAACTTTACAAAAAATCGTAGGTATGTATACATTTTGACTGATCACACCATTTTAAGATCCGAATCGGTAAATGTCGAATAGCTGCCTTCGAAATGAAAGACATTATTTTGGTTGTTTGCTACAGTAAAGTAAAGTTCAATAGAAAATCAAAGTAAAACCTTTTTTTGGAATTTTAATTGTCCAAATCCTATTTTATTCTCAAACAAGAGAGAACTCGGTTGTACCTAATTTGCTCAATGTAACATAGGTCGTACCAAACATTGCTCGTAAGCTTTGAGTGAGTTTTTAGGCAATTTCTGTCAACGATTCCAAACGATCTATACTTTCCAGGCATTTGTGTTTTTCTTCAGATTTCCGGCGATTTTCCATTGTGTGAAAAATAAAATACGATGAAAATTTGGAACCAACCACTAGAAGTTGATGAAAAATTCGTTCAAATTGGTGACGATATTCTACATAAAATTCTAAAAAAAACAGAAGAAGAAGCGAATAAAGAAGACAGAATTCAAAAGTAGTAGGTAAATCAATTTAATGCCACTGAGATGACAACGATTTCCGAATCTAATTTTTCAGAGTATAGTTCCGAAGTTAACTCATTGAAAATGCTCCGCCGCTCGTATCAGATTCGGAATTGGGAAAAAGTTTCGAGATTTTTGAGTCTCAAGGTTTTTCAAACGATTTCCTAGCGATTGACGGAAAAAATTCAAAAAAAAGTTTTTTTCGGAAATTTGGAAATTTTTTGTAAATTTTTGGAAAAGTTTGGAAATTATCTAAAACGTATAGGTCTAAATGCTTAACTTAATTCGACCAATCGAAGTTGGTAAAAAACTTATTAAAAGTGGGGACGAAATAAAAAAGAAAAAAAGAAAAGAAATCTGTAGTAGTAATGCACCTCTGGTGCATAATAATTGAACTGGTAAATAACCAGTGGTGATCTTTAAATTTTGTACTCATTAATCAACTACACCTATTAATTATTTCCCATTCATAAGAATATTAAATGTCAAACATTTGATTTTTTGGTAATAAGCTCTAAAGTATACTTATAACTCATCGAATAGAGAGAAATGTCTTACGACGGAATCGGGGTGTCTGATACAATGATGGATTCATTAGCACTACAATTGCGTGAAGCCGAACTGCGGCGAACAGAGGCTGAGCGTGCCCATCAGGTATGTAGCTATTGTGAAAAACTCAGCGATTAAACAGTATTCCGAAAATATGTAGACTGTGTTTCAGGTTTCAGGAAAGATAATTTGCACAATATAGTGAATATTGAAACTTGCACTTTATTGCTAAAGCATTCACTTCCCTCATGAACTGTATCGTTGTCTTCTTTTTATTATCACAAGCTTGAATGTTGCCCAAGAGGGCACATGAATCATCCGGTCAGAGCGTTCTGGGAGCATTTTGGGAGCGACTCGACGCATATCCCAATTACAAGCGCACGCAATGCACAGCACTAATATTCGCTCCGAGAACGCTACGATTAAGTTGTGCACCCATTTTTGTTCGGAACAAACTTTCTTATTTGTTCCGCATTATTTATTTCTCGAGTGTTATTAAGATTAAGCGACGGGAAATTGCATTCGGTCAGGTGAATATTCACTAATCATATCGATTTGTGCTTTTGTGCGTGGAAAAGAAAAAAAACAAGAAGAATTCGATCGTATCGAATTAAAAAATATGCACCACAGGTCGTACCAAACTTAAAGAGTGTTAACGAAAACTCATCGTTTCCAATCGATCCGAATTAAAAAATTATTTTTTTAAAAATACAAAGTTGAAATCTCATAGAATCCCTTGAAATCCACTAAAACCTGATTTTGGCTTCGTGTAGCACAGCTGGTGGCTTCTCAATTAGG
>GL501487.1:407272-419476 GCA_000149185.1 Mayetiola destructor | reverse complement strand
CCAAGCAATATCTAAATAATATCATTCACAGCTTATTCTACCTATACTAACCCATTGCTTGCAAGTGGTGCAACTAGTGGGTTAAACTTGCGGAAACCATATGATGATCTAGACTTGATTGTTGGTGGCCGTTATGGACCTCGACCACTCACACCAACTTCCCCAATTCCACCGGGGAATTGGGGTCTGGATGGATATTTAGATGGTGTTAATCCAGCATTCATGCACTCTCAACGATCACACTCACGATTAGCCGCCTTAGATCTAGAAAGTAAGTTCGAATATAGTCCTTTTTACATCATTACAGCTATTATTACTATACGAAATAATTGACGCACACTGACACTACTGGAAAATCGATTTTTTATACAAATTGCTCTTCTAATAAGTTTTTTTTCTGGCTAAATTAGTTCAATTATGCCACTGAATTATAATTTTGTTCAAACGATGTGGATCAAAGATCTAGATCTAGAATAAATACGAATGTGTTTGTTTTTAATGTTAAATTCAATCAAACAAGGTAGTCGCATGCCGTATAGCATCTTCTCAATTCAGTATGAAATTAACAACAATACAGTTTCTGGAATTTTTGAAAAAAAAAATTACATTTTTTTTTTTAAATTGAAAAGAAAAGAATTTGAAAAAAAAATCGATTCATTTCTGGCTGAAGTGAGATACGAGAACTGTAATGGCCATAAAAAAATTTCTATTGGGTATCATGCATCATGCCCCAAATTGTAATCAGTTCTGGGTTGTTTTTGTGCATAAGAGGACCAACATTTCGATAATTCATAAAAAAATTAATTCTCTTCCGCTTTCACATTACATAAATCAAATGGTTAACCTAAAGCTCGCAATGGTTACATATTAAATGGTAACGGCGAACCGCAGGTTGATATGTTAGATATCCCCGGAAAAGGCAGATGCTGTGTATTCATTGCACGATTTTCATACGATCCGCCAGAGTAAGTTGGATTAATTGTGAACGTAATTATGACGGTTTTTGATAAAAAACAATATTGATTTCTATTATTTAAGTGATTCTGAAGGAGAATTGACCCTAAGCGCTGGTGATTATTTGCTGGTTTGGGGTAGTGGTGATCCACAAAGTGGCTATTTTGATGCAGAATTACTTGATGGTAGAAGAGGATTGGTGCCAGCATCATTTGTACAGAGACTGATTGGTTTGTTTATGAAACATACATAAAGTATTCAGCGGTAATCATTTTCAATTAATGATTTATATATTCCTTATTTTGATCTTTCACAATTAGGCGATGATTTGCTAGAATTCCACCAAGCCGTCGTATCAACTTTGCGAGATGCCGATGAAGCACCAGTGCCTTTAGATCCTGCTCCGCTACCTCCAAATATTCCATCAACAAATCCATTATTAACTCATACTTCCGAAGATCTGGCTAGATTGAATGAGATACATTGCGATTTTGGTACTGATCAAAATGACGATGAATCCGATAATGGTAAGAAGTTTGAGCAAAATCATTTGTTTAATGGAACAATATTCTAAAAAAGTTCAAATCATTCAAAACGCTTTCCCATAATCTTTGTACACCTTGCATTATTTATTTGACACTGATTCGATTTATCTAAGAAAACCCTTTCTATCTTATCCCTATGATTTTAAGAGTAATCATTTCCATTTATGAAACGTGTTTATTGCACATTGAGAGTACTTCTCATTATTCTCAACTTCCATAATTCAAATTCACCCTATACTTGCTATATATCAATCTACTTTTTCACGAGCATTCAAAAATCCATAATGATATCTTCAAACTATACATGCGAAATACTTGGAATGAATGCCTTTTCCTTGATATCAAATAAAAATGTCCAGATCTTCATTGATTGTTGCCCTATGTGGTTCCAAAGTTAAAAAATGTGACCAAAATTGTAATTTTTTGTGTCGTATGCGTTCAGTCTATTCGCTACAACTTGTGCACCAATGATTCAATCAACGTAATCTATGGCGCGCTGAAAAGGTTTGGTCATTGCTTCCTTTACCAGAAAAAAGACCTGAGATATTGATTTATGCGTAAATTTCATGATAATAGATTATTCATCGAATCTATTGACATAAATCACTTTTATTACAGTTATTGACCTCTGAAAACTAACGACTAGGAAACAAACCGAAAGCGGTTATGAACACTCAGAATTTCTCTCTAACATACTCTACCGGTTTCATACAGATGCCTCTGTCGATTGGTTTACATATAACATTATTATTATCTTTTACAGTTCCAGCACCACAGCATTTATCGCTTGAGCGTCAAATGAACAAAAGTGTTTTAATTGGCTGGGCGATGCCTGATCCACCAGGATGTCAGTTGATCGAAAGCTATCATGTATACGTCGATGGTGTATTAAAGGTGACGGTAAAAGCTAATGAGAGAACTCGAGCATTGGTTGAAGGAGTTGACCTTAACAAAGTAAGTTTTTTTGTGAGCATTACACGCGCAATGATTTCGTTTTCCAATATTCATTAATGACTGTTTTTTTACAAAAAAAAAAAGCCGCATCGAATAAGTGTTCGTAGTGTGACACATGATCGGCGAACATCACGTGACGCTGCTTGTACCATGATTATTGGTCGCGATACTTCGCATTTGGGCCCATCTAGTGTTCGCGCAAGTAACATAACATGCTCTTCAGCGGTCATATCATGGCTTCCAGCCAATACAAACCATCATCATGTAGTGTGTGTAAATAATGTAGAAGTTAGATTGGTCAAACCGGGTGTTTATCGTCAACTGATAAATGGTAAGTTATGTTAATGTTAATCGTTTCATAGATAAATTAATATTATATTGTATACATATACATTGGCCTTGAAAACTCTGTCATATGATTTTGATCAAGGTCTATCACCAAGCTCGCAATATCGGGTCACGGTTCGAGCAAAGCATTCACGTGCTCCAGGGCAACCACCTCAACATCCACCACCAGAAGAGGCACCGGGTGCTTACACTGATTTTCGTACATTGACAAAAGGCTTACCAGATCCGCCACAAGTATACATAAAATATTATTATCCACTTAGTTTGAATGATAGCATGAGTATTTCTGTTTACTTTTACAGGATATTCAAGTTGAACCCGGACCACAAGATGGTACATTGCTGGTTACATGGCAAACTGTTACAAGACCACCATCATCAGGTCCCGTTACGGGCTATGCAGTATACGCTGATGGCAAAAAGGTTTTAAAGGAGTTAAAATATTTCACAAAATTGATCGCATTTAATGAAAATATATTTTACTATCGCTCAGGTTACGGATGTTGATTCTCCGACTGGGGACCATGCACTTATCGATATTGGCAAGTTGGTCGGATTGAATCCGCGGGTTGTAACTGTTCGAACGAAATCACGTGAATCTACTTCAGCTGACAGTCAACCAACTATGATACCAAGTGAGCTAACAAAAATTTAAATTGATTTTTAAAAACGGAAAATTTCAATGTTTGATATAATCTTCAACGCAGATGGGGTGCGTAATGCAGCACGTAGTCGTCATCATCAACAACAAAATAGCATGCCACATTCAGTTATTCCATCGCATATTAGAAATCAGCAACAGCCTCAGCAGCATCGTGGAGGGCCCATGACAAATCAACAACAGCAACCAATGGGGCAAAACCAACCTCAGCAGGTTCTTGACTATCATGATGAAAATCTCAGTGATAAAGAGATATATCCAGGATCAATTCATCAAACGGGCTCCGGTCATCAGATGAGTGGAATGCATCAAGGTCATAATTCATTGGTAAATATTGGCATAAATACATATCATAAATACTTCAATCATATAAATAAAATCAATATTTATTGAAAATTCAATCGAAATAAAGACGATTGAGGTATACGAACAGCTATCAGGGAAGATGAGTCAATTTGAACTAATTTGAAATCCAAAAGAATTTTTGTTTTTAATTTTGGAAGAAGCGAAGATTCTAAAAGTTTTATTTTTTATTTCTTCAAATACTTTTGCTTGTATATCGAATCTTTATAAAATTTTAAGCAATACATATGTTCAAATGAAACACTCTCTGCTTCTTGTTGGCCTTGAAATGTTGGGCTCCTTTTCTACCTCGGCTTCTGCTTATTAAAATATACCAAATTTTTCACAATTAGTTCAACTCTAGATCGGTTATTAGATTACAAATTTATTTTCTACACCTTTGTCATTCTTTTGGTACATATAGTGTTCATTTTTTTGAGAACGCACAATATTATTTTTAATATTACATATTATTATTATTCATCCATAAATAGATAGTATATTTGCATTTGGGAAAATATTTATGCTTGTATTTTACAAAATATTGAGGAAATATGCTTCCCATCGAAATGCATCCCATTCATTATTTCACCAAAATCTGGCACAAATCTTTGAATGCTAACCAGTATAAAGGTATCTAAAAGCAAACCATGGTTAAATTCATGCAACAAAACAAAACATTCAATGTTTGCATATATCAAAACGGAGATCTCTTCGCACTCTTCAACAAATTTTTAACTAATTTTTAATTGATGTATATGTAAATATCGGTTGATCACAGAAAAATTTCGTGAAAGATTTATTCAGTTACTTTCAATTTGAAATAATTCGAAAAGCTCGTTAAATTGATAAATAGATCGTTCTTCCGGCAATTGAATTCACCAAAGATGATGACTACAGGTGTGAGAATGCTGATTATGTAATTAGAACCCTTTTTAAGGATCGTCAATCAGATCAGCAGCATCACTTGCAGATTAGATACCAGATTCTGTTAAAACACAAGTTAACCATTTCCCCGCACTTTAATTCTCTCATTGTAATATTTAAACAGCTATTTACTGTTACTTCAAATACCACTATGGATCATTCAAGGGATAAAACCATAGGTTTTCCCGAAATTTTTGTGTGAAAACCTATGTTTTTCTCACCGGAATCAGAAAGTTCAGAAGTTTTTTCAGAAAATGAATAACCACAGCTGTTTTGGGACTGGCGTGTTTTGACCTCATTTTATATATTATAGAGTATTCTTGGCATGCATAATAATTCATGATCACAATAAGATCTCATCTCTGTTAATAAATTTTCGTAGTTATTTGGTATTTAGGACAATGGCTATAATTTTTACCAGAATCTTTCTCCTTTTTCCACCAAATCTATTTTTTCCACTAAATTCTCATTCCTAAATATTTTTCCATTATGGTTATCATTGTTTTGAAGTAAACATCAACATTAACATAAAAACAGTTTGCGTTAATAACAAAAAACTTCAGACAAAACTTCAAAGTCAACATGTACATAGTAGAGCATATATCAATATTTACGAAAGGTTATAGTAGGATATAATATTATCGCTTAACCGCACTGCGAAACCATCGCAGAGTTATAAAAATCTCTGTCTATGTCTGATAATTATCAGTATCGCGATTTGTTTCTGAAGCTATGTAGGACCAAACAATGGAACAAACAACATTTCCGAATGCGCAATATGCGTACACATCGAAAAAATTTACGTACTCCAGTAAATTTCTAAAAATATGTACATAGCTCAAGTTGAATTTATGTGTGGTGAAAAAGATTGATCAAATAATTTAAAGAGTTGATGATAAAGAAAGCTGGAAATGTTTGGTCAAAAAAAAATGTTACTGTCTTCTTTTCGATTATACTTGTAAGCCCGCTCAACTCACCTGTACATATAGGTACCTGTACCTATGTATATTTTGAAACAATAACAATTCCTTCCTTTCTCATTCTTTGTGTGAGGTTTGAAGGATTATTTAAGCCTTTTTTGAATTCGGTTCTATCGAAAAAATTCGTTTTCTCACGTTTGTGTTGATTGCTGATGCTAAATGCGAGCATGTGGATGTTGTACTTTCAATAATAATCAATCTTCGCTCTGGAAAGATAATTACCGCAAAAAATATACTTCAATCAGGAAACTTTTTTTAGATAAACAAATAGTCGTGATTTTCTCTCGTATGGAAAGAATTCTTTCTCAAAGGACAATGAACAATATTCGTTTTCAGCATCGTCAACAGCAGCAACAGCAGCAACAGCGCCAAGGAATTAATATGAATTCACAAGAACCTCAAAAATCTCAAATGCAGCAGCAACAGCCGCAGCAGCAACAACAACGTGTTTTAAATCCCGGGCCAGCTCCACATATTCAGCAGCTGAGTCAGTCTCAGCAAATGATGCAAAATTTATCACAACAGCAGCAGCAACAGCAGCAGCAACAGCAACAGGTAGAAATCTAAAGAAACATTGTTGGTTATCCATATTTGAAGAAAATGGCTATGAATCCATGCCCGAAAGCCGAGAGCCGCAAGCTTTGTCACTCAATTCAATTGAATGCACACAATCCTTACATTTTATGAACAGTTCAGGGGATCGTGGCTTATATTTATCAGACATGCGCTGCAGGCATATGACAAAACAATTTTTATAATCATATACGGCGAATGGATAATGTGCATTCATTAGAGTTCAAAATATTTCCGAAATAAAATTAACCAAGGCCAAAGCGATCTGTGACATTCAATCGGGTTACAGGTGTTACAGCCCTTTCTTCGTCGGATTCATAATCATTCCGATACGTGAAAAACACAAGAGAACAACAACATTGCAATTTATACCTTTCTGTTTATTGGTTCATGATTATAATTTTAGCAACAGCAGCAGAAAAAAATTAGATATTTTTTGGCAATGTTCGACTATGATCCAACCACAATGAGCCCAAATCCAGATGGTTGTGAAGAAGAGCTACCATTTCAAGAGGGCGATACAATAAAGGTATAGCTGATTTGATGCAATTCAAAACTATTGCGTGTTATGTTCTTGATGTTTGTGTATGTGTTATGTTGTGTATGTGTTGTGTATCCCTAAACCGCTCTTCATAATAACTGTGGTATTTATATTTTCCGTTTTCAAATATTCACATAAAAAAGTTCCAAAATATATCCTCTATCCACATCTCAAAATGAAACTATTCAATTTCTTAAAGGGAATCTCACGTTTGCTCAATCAGAGAATAAAATCTCTCATTATTATTGGGTATATCCGTCAAATGTTGTTGACACGATAAATACTTTTACGTTGTATGGCAATTATGAAATACAATGATTCATATGTTGTGTATGTGTTGTGTATCCCTAAACCGCTCTTCATAATAACTGTGGTATTTATATTTTCCGTTTTCAAATATTCACATAAAAAAGTTCCAAAATATATCCTCTATCCACATCTCAAAATGAAACTATTCAATTTCTTAAAGGGAATCTCACGTTTGCTCAATCAGAGAATAAAATCTCTCATTATTATTGGGTATATCCGTCAAATGTTGTTGACACGATAAATACTTTTACGTTGTATGGCAATTATGAAATACAATGATTCATAATCGCCAACAATATGAAAAATATTTATATATTTTTACTTCTTCTCATTCCCACACAAATATAACACAATACACAAATAACATTTAAAAAAAAAAGGTGATTGGTGATAAGGATCAAGATGGCTTTTATTGGGGTGAGCTACGAGGTCGTCGAGGATTCGTACCTCATAATATGGTATCAGAAATAGACGATAATCAAGTCAGTACACAAGGTCCGAGCTCATCAAATGCACCTGTTTCTGGGACAGCAACAACTGGTGGTAAAAAGTTATTCTACGAGCAATTAAAAAGAAATACGATCAAACAAAATCTCTGTGTGTTTACAGGCAGTGTAGGGGGTGTGCAACAAAGCGTTCGGAACGTAAGTCGTGAACGCTGGGGCGATATCTATTGCAATATGCCTGTAAAACGGATGATTGCATTATATGACTACGATCCACAAGAGCTTAGTCCAAACGTTGATGCTGAAGTATGTGATATATACATTTATTATAATTTTTTTTATCCATTTAAATCTTCTAAAATATTTTCGCGTATGGTCCTCACTCATTTACCGCATCGATCATATTCCAGCAAGTGGAATTGAGTTTTAAAACAGGTGAAGTGATACTCGTGTATGGAGACATGGATGAAGATGGATTTTTCATGGGTGAATTAGATGGTGTGAGAGGACTAGTGCCATCTAATTTCTTAACAGAGGCACCTGAACAGTATAACAATCAGACTGGAAACGCTAGTACTAGTGGTTTGAATGCACAAAGGAATCAAGGTACAACGAATCCAACCTTGACTGCTGCACAACGTAACAATAATCGTATATCAAGTGGTCCGGGTGCACGAGGTCCGCCACCACCTCCTAGAGATAATATATCTGGCACAACTACAATGCGAGGTAAAACCTTGTGAACATAACGTTTTGAATTTAATTTGACTTAATACGAAAGTTTCCAAACTGGACCAATTTCGTGTTAGGGTGCCTATTCTGAAAAATGATATTCTTTCGACTGGTGTAGGGTTAAACTTTATTCTTTCAAATATTTTGATCCTTGGGGTGGCTGATTATGTAAAGTTTTGAAAAAAATCCGGTCTATTTTCTTGAGTCGTTTGATATCTCAGCTCTGACCTGTATACTGTAAATACAATATGGATAAATTGAAACGTAGATTTCCTTGAATTTAAACTGAAAACGAAATTAACTCAGGTTACTACATGTTTTTGTTGCATACCATGTTTGGTTTAGTCCGTTTTTTTTCCGTGTCGGTTTACCCTCTCGACAAGTTTCTGACCAACTTTAACTGTTCGGATCGGGCTGAAATTCTGGATCTATCCGTCTCAGATAATTTTCAAAATTCAAAAAAAAAATTTTAAAACTTCCAAAATTTTCGAAAAGGGATGCAAGGGTCTCCTATTCACAGTTGCCCAAACTTGCAATCAAATAATCATGATTGATTTATTATTTAATATTCATCACACTTTTATTTAATATTAATCACACTTTTTCTGAATGATTAAAATTTAATTTTTCTAATCACTAACTCTTTTGAATGATTAAAAAATCAATCACTATTGCGAAAAATGATTGATTATTGATTATGGTGTCGCTAGTGTCTATGCAGCTGTCAAAGTTACCGACAATGAGTGTCCGAAATATTCAATCAATAATAAAAAAAAGTGAGTGATTTTTCAATCATTCAAATGAGTGAATGATTGAAATAATCAATTTTCAATCATTTTTTTGATTGAAATAATTAAATTTAATTCAGTCAGAAAAAGAGTGATTAGAACCCAAAAAATCAACCAATTTAGTAATCATGTTTTTGAATATTCAATCGATTGTGGGCAACTGTGTCCCTACTGACATATTTCCTAGAAAAATATATTTTTTGTGATAAAAACATTCAATTGTCATCTTAACAATTCATTTCGATAACATAATTTTGAATTCGAAACCTTTGACGGTGCACGGTGCATTCTTGAATTCGTTACTACCGAATTCTTCCTTGTTCTATTGTAGTTGATCAGGTTTAGCGAATATTCTGAATGACTTTGATAAATCAGTTATAATTATAATCGATTGAAATTAAAAGAGTTTAAACGGAATTTTTCATGAGAAGGTATCTGTAAAAATTGTGCTAACTGATTATATTTTTTGAGCGGTATATTTGCAAACAGGGAACCTCAATTTAGAAACAAACACACTAGAAACCATGCATGGTGCATGTAAACAAAACAAAACAAGGAAAAAATTACATTCAAAATATACTTCACAATATATTTACACACTGTAAATAATAGATCAGGTGACATTGATTATCCTAACGAGCAATTATTGAAATACTCCTCGTCTCACTCAAGATATGAATTAACTAATTACACTGTGATAGTTTTTTTTTTAACTTTTTTTCGGGTAAGAGTTTTCCCTTACAGTAGTTTGACATTTGACAAAAAAAGTTTTTTTTTGTCCTAAAATGATTTCCGGGTCATGAAACAGATTTTTAACACAAAAAAACTGATTTGACATTTTTTGAAAAAAATTTCGGAAGCTAGAGCTGATCCAGCGAAACAGCTGATGCCATTCGACCACCCGTCCCCTAATTAACTAAAATCAGTCGACAAAACTTTAAACAACAAAGTTGCCCAGAAATCAGACTATCACAGTGTTATTTTTCCCATCATATTAATGAGGATTATGGTGAACACATATTCAAATCACTTTACGGATTGACTTTTTCATCAATAATAACAAATGATTTGAGCGAATGATCAATGATCATTGATCGTCAAACTCTTCTTTCATTTGATATAAACTACCACAGCAAGTAATGTCATGCATATCTAAAATAATATATGCCATAGCTTGAGCTATGAGTCTTGCGAAAATTCAGCAAATGTCGGAGGCTTTCAATGTCGGTCGTGAGCACATGAATTCTGTTGGATTCTATTTTGAGCTTCTGCTAACTTTCTAATCTTTTTAAGGTATTCAATATAATTTTAATTTTTTGTTTTTAATTTCTCTTTGGTTGAATGATCACTCTTCAATTATACTTACAAGTTAAGACTCTTAGTATAGGCCTTTGCAACGACATAGGAGAGGAAAAACGAGTGACAGTTCGATTCAGATGTGGACATTTTTTCAATGGCTCTCCTCATAACAAAATACATTCAAATCTCGTGAACTATGATGATTATAATATTGAGATTGGAGAGACTCATTGAATAACTAACACGAATGTATTTTGAGATTTTGGAACGTTTCGTTTTTTCGTCTTTGGTTTTTTATAAATAATTGTGATGAATTTGTTAAATTCAATATATTCGGCGAATGATTACGTGAACGCGAGCACAA
Source organism: Mayetiola destructor (assembly GCA_000149185.1). Taxonomy (NCBI): domain Eukaryota; kingdom Metazoa; phylum Arthropoda; class Insecta; order Diptera; family Cecidomyiidae; genus Mayetiola; species Mayetiola destructor. Next base: position 408,714 of record GL501487.1, on the reverse strand, counting down.
CTTGGACTTCATCGATTGAAATATCCATTTAACAGATAATTTTGATCGTTTTATCTGCTTTAGTTTCATATTTCATAAATCTAAGAGTTCAAAGAAAACAATAGCTCTAAAAATTTCAAAGACAACGAGCATATATTTCAGTCGAAAAAAAGTCCATTTTGTCATTAAACTGTATGTGAAAAAAAAAAATCGCGCCCATGTAATCAATACGCTATTGCTCTGCTGTGGTAAATGTCAAGTCTTCATGTTGTTTGTTGCTAGATGCTCGTCTTACTTCCCCCACACTGTTAGACAACACGGGCCATCCTGCCCACGAACACCAAACGCAGGTAACTAATCGCAAAAAATACATCTCAAAATCGAAATAAAAGCCAACTTTCCCTAGAAATTCACATACATATAGCCTGTGGCTAAAATACCAATGAAAAACATTTCGGAATTGCCATTATTATCATTAGAACTTGTAACTGCTCTAATTCTTTTAATAATTTATTTTTGAACAAATGAAACATCTCAATGAAGCGACGCAGTCGACTTTATTTATTTCAAAGATATATAAAAACGATTTATTTCAGAAGCTCAGTAGTTTTCATAACTCTAAATTGAATCGGAGACATACACAAACAAAAATGTATTTAAATACATACATACATCAATGAAGATAAATGAATCTTTACGTTTCATCGTTTTTTCTATTATATTTTCTACGCCATGATTCAAAAAACATCAATAGCCCTATAAATCGGAATTAATAAATAATATGCAATGCAAAATGAAAATGTATCTCTCCTTCAATCTTCATTAATTCTTTGTATTTAGTTACGCAAAATTTAAAGTCATTTAACATGTAACACTAAAAATTAGCGAGGTATATGTAGATCTAATTCAACCACCCATCACCACTTGCCTAGCAGTATAGAAACATGGCTAAGCTCAAACTGCAAAGGAACTAGTTTAGTGAATTGAACAGGAATTGAATTTATTCTTCTTGGTATTGTCTTCTCCGGGGACCAAATATTGCCTCCATATTCTCCATATTGTCTTATTTTCCAGTCAGTTATCCCAAATTTTTAAAAGAAGTCATCAAAACACCACCTACAGGCACAATTATCACAGAAACGAAGTGAAAATACACTAGACAGTTCAATGAATATTAAACAGAATTGAATAACTTGTGTACAGTATTTTTACTGAACCACACTATACATCAAAATTCCCATAATCCCATCCCGTCCTTTTATTGCATATGCATGCTTTTTTTAAATTATTATTATTTGATCTAATACTTCGTTGCTTTCATTTATTCCTTTTTGATATATTTCTAAATTTTTTGTATAGTTAGTTTAATATTGTGTATTTTTTGAATGATGATGTTCCTTACTAACAAAAATTATCATCCGCCTGTTTATAAATATTAGAAACATTATCAAGTGCAAGTCGTT
>GL501487.1:363981-391669 GCA_000149185.1 Mayetiola destructor | reverse complement strand
ATACTGACGAAGGCATCTGGGTTGCTATAAAAAATTTAATCGAGTACGAGAAACGTTCCTGTTGATACAGTATACAGAGGATGTATGACTCCATGAAAATATATGCAATGCATAGGGCCTATAAATATACACATACATTATCCTCTTTTTCTTTCGGTTTACAGTTTTTACAAAACTAATGCAACATCTGTTGCATAACGGAGCTGTTTAGGTGGCTTCTACCAATGTACAATAAGTTGATATTTGCGAACTAGATTAAAGAGATGACGCTGCTACAAATTGTTTGGAAAATTAATAACAATCAATCCTTATATTCCGTTTTATAGGTTCTGCATAGACCTTCGACATCAATGCGATTGCGTGCCATTTGAAGTGACATCGTTTCATTATTCTTCATTGCTACATTATTGCTTACCTCATCGTTCTGATAATGTTTTCTATTTTCTACCTATGACCAAGATAAATACAAATGGCAGTGAATATTCAATTTATATTGAAAGTATTTATTTATTTGTTGCTAAATGATTGATACAATGTATATTGGGGGAAAAAAAAATTAATCGTTGGTTGTTCCAGGCTTCTTATATGTTTTAGCTATTGCTTTGATGCTATCCATTTTGTTTTGAAGTTCTTCTGAAATAATTTTTACTTCCTGAGAATCAGATAAAGCTGTTAAAAGTTTTATAACCAGGCCGTGATATTGAGATAAAGCTGAACTTTGTTCCGTGGTCAAAAACGGTTGGAGAAAGCTCAAAATGGACGAAACGAATTTACCAGATGCATGTATCATGCATTGAGTAGAAATCAAAAAAATTATCAGTACAGCTATGTGTAAGGTAAGAGCTGGATCATCACAGCTATTCAGCTCTTCCAACAACGCATGTTTGTGACAAAGAACGATGTTTCTGTGGAATGATTTTTTAACTTTTATATCATTTCAATGAATGGAATTTTCAAAAAGAAATTTACCGATCTTTTTTTTTATCAATTTTTTTCACAGTCACTCCACAGGCCGCTAAAGCATTTTCAGCGGCCGTTAAGAATTCTTCAGTTGATGTTCCACTAATGGCTTTATTCAATGCAGCTAAGCTTGATTTGTATTCATAATCTGCAAAGAATATATTCATCGAATTGAATTTTGTTTACATACTGCAAGTGATTCTCAATTTACCACAATCCTGAATAATTCTTTTATGCTGTTCCGGTTTAAGTGATGTGACATCGAAGTTCAAATTGGATAGGTTGGCCACATAATAAAATATATCATTGCATATATCCGTTCCGTTACTTCTCAAAAGATATTTAGAGAGCGAGATTTGTATATCGAGTGGCAGAAGTCGAAGACCTTTATCAAATAAGCGAAATTTGTTTAAAGAGTCATTTAGTTTATCCTGAAGAGTCGAAAGTGTTTGTCTTTGGTTCTGTGATGAATTTTGCAATGAAGATTCATAAAATTTGTGCGCAAATTCTAATGATGTTTTTGTCAACGCCCTATAAAACACAATCAATCGATTATAATGAATGTAATTCTAACATTCAATAGAAACTTACGGATAAAATTTTGCAGCTATAATTTCACTCAATTCACCGAGACCCTCTTCTTCTAGTAGATTTTTAAGAATATCAACTATTTCCACCAAACTAATGAGATTAATGGAGGGTCCAGAAGTTTTCTTATTGTTCGAATTAATATCATCGTCTGATTCTGAATTTAGTGTACGATCAGCAGCAGCTCGATAAAGCTTTTTGGTGGATTTCATTTTTGTTTCACGTCCTTGGACACCCCCACCACCTTTACCAACATTTGCTTTGCGTCGACGTTCATCTTTACGATCTAATTTCCGTTCACCTAGCTCATTGCCAATATTTTTATTCGTGCTTATTGCTTTTTCTGCCATATATTTTTGATACATTCCAGAATCGACCGACGATTTCGCTTTTTTTTCAACTAAGCTATAGCAAGGCTTAAGCAGATTGTCAATATATTGGGTTGTAATAATTGTTGAACCAAAAAGAAAAGTTTTCATTTGTTTTGGTGCTGTGAGAACAATCGTTATAATGCCTTCTATATCCTTCGAAACCATGGAGGACGGAAGAATGGTACCAACATCCAAATAAGACCCAGTGGATATGCATTCATCTACAGCTGATTCAACTTGATCCAGGATACTTTGATTTACGCAACATTTCGTCAGGAATACTATTGAATCACTTCCAATGCAACGCTGTATGAATTTTTTTGGATCCGAAACACCCAATCGACTAACTGCATCGTATTCTAAGTACGAATTCTGTTTATAAAAACATTCAACCCATTCGCGTTGATTTTTCGTATATACATGTGGAATATATTGAGAACCATGCTGTTTCGAGGTCAATACTCCCGCTGGATTTACTTCGCTGAATAAAGTGAAAAATATACGATCTTGTATACCTATTTGTTGTATAATATGTTGAGCAGACGTTGGTTGTTTCAAGCCAATTAATGCACCACGTATTTTTGCTTTACACCGTGAAATATAGTTGGGAGTGAAAAATATTCTTGGATCGCTTGAGTCTTGTCTGCCGCGAATAACTTTGTTTATATATTTCTCCATGACTTCAATCAGAAGAAATTCGGAAGGCAAATCGAATTGGATGGTTAAATCTGAAACCGAAATTTCACCTTCTTGTGATAGCTTTTCATTGATTTCTGTTGCGATTTTGTGTAAGTAACTGTCATCGAGCAGTTGACCGAGTACCAAATGTAAATCATCTCGTTCCTTTGAAATGCGTTCGGCAATTCCGTTTATATGCGATAGATCAACATTTAAAATTTGAGATAGTTCGACAAGATTAACACGTCCACCGTGAACAACAATCTCATCTTCTATTTCTTTTTGCAAATATTCGGGAGTGATGTATTCCTTCCCATCAGATGTGAACACAACATTTAGGAAGCGATTTTTAATCAATAAAGACACTACTTCGATACAATTCTGATCCGATAATCTAGCAAAAAAGTGAATACGTGATACACTATTTCATACGTTTAACAAAAAATAATTACCTTTGCAAAGTAGATGAAAGCTGAACTTTCTGAAAATCGGAGGCTAAACGCCGAATTTCATCCCAATCAGATCCCATTTTGTGGTTCAATTTTCAGTACGATTGAATTCCCTAAATATTACTCGTGGCAATATGAAATTATAATCCATTCTATTTATTGACAGCTTCCAAAGTCTATGAAAAAAAAACTTCATCCCAATATGTCAAAGCATTGAGCGCGAAAGTGAACCAACTTCATGTCTATGCATACTGTTTTAGTTTATTTTTGTTTGATTATTATTAGGTATTGTGAAAACTTCTTATACTGAATAAAAATATTTTCAGACCCAATTTATTGTGAATCTTATAGTTCGGAATTCGATTCTGAAAAAATGCCTCATGTGATAAAAGAAGATACACCAAACCAAAAAATAGATGAAAATATTATTTTAGATCGTTTGAATGAATTGCGGAGATGGCAAGAAGAACAAAGAATGATGCTTGCCCAAAATCAGTTGGATCAACAGAAAATGTTAAATTTAGAAAAAAGAAAATTGTATGAACTATTCGGTGTGAGTGGAATGCCTGACGACAATTCTTTCGAAAATCACTATGATTCAATCTCCATTCAAGATGGTATCACTGCGAATCAAAACAACGATAAATATACCAGTGCACATTATGATGTTCTTAGATTTGATGAAAAAGAGTTACGGTTGCAGCCGCAATCCAAAGAAAAAATTAGAAATATGGTCGACACCCCTGAAAATAGGTCAAACTCAGGTGAACAACGGCATATTTATTCACACAATGATGCTATACCAAGACGACCTTTTCTCAAACGCGGAGAAGGCTTAAAAAACCGATTTAAGATTTCTCCTGATGCATTCCGTTTGAATAATTTGCCCAAATATAAATTTGCCAACAAAAACACAAGACATGCGCAATACAACCAAAGAATGAATAAGAAATGTCATTGGCAACAAAATACAAATGACGCAAAAACAGTATTCAAAGTTAATGTAACGAATGAACCAAATTCATCTGAAGGTTGTCCAAACAATGCAACCAATGACATCAATCCAACATGTGAATTCAATCTAATTAAAGAAGCTTCAGACTCAAGAACTCAAAAATACGACCAAGAGGGACGACCATCAAAAGGGGTAGCCCCACTAGGTGAATTAAGCTGCTACTCAAATGAAAACCTGAACGGAGGTCTATACATTTTGCTTCTATAATTTGATATATTAAGTAGACATTGAAAATTCAATTAATTTATGTATTGTCTTTACTCAAACAGATTCGTTGGAAAATAGCACAAAAAGTAACCAAATCAACTCATCAGCTATTCAGCCATATTTATCTACACCTCTGGCGAAATATCTACTAGATACACCGGCCAGAAATCGAGTTCAATTGCAACAAGATGCATTGAATGATTTAAACTATTTTGAATATTTAGAAAGAAATATTATTCAAGAATCAAAGATGCAAGGCGATGAATGTGATAGTAATGTTGTTTTACAGTTTAAAGTGGGTTTGAGTTTATCACCCAGTCAAGATGACCTCGAGGAAAGTGAAAATGATGTCGGAAATCAAGACAAGTTCGCCAATAGACATAGTTTATCTGATGACTCAAAACATGTACGTTTTACATCAAGTGCGGTACGCATCGAAAACGAGACACAACAACCAATGGAAGATATATACGCTATTCCCCAATTTTGTGGTTCGAATGAAAAATCAATGGAGTCTTTTCAAAAATTCAAGGAAAAACTTTTCGATCGAAAATTAAAAAAAAAGTTCCAAAATCAGTTAAGTTTGGCGAAAGATTTTGAAATATCTGATATGAATTGGAATAGCAGTAAATGTGGTGATATTGATGAGGAACGGCAAGATGGTCCAGCATATTCATCTGTGGAAATTGATAACGATTTTGAAACGAACAAAAATGAACTTTTACAAGGACGACTCCAAGAATTAGATAATGAAATTAAATCTTTCCGTGAACAAAATGCCGAACTTACTGGTTTAATACGAGAACATGAATTGATTAGATTGAAATTTGATCAAGAAAGACGTGAAGCAAACGAATGTCTGGAGAGAGAGCGTATCAGCTTCAACGTCTATATGCATGAGGAGCGTCGTAAACTTTTGAATGAACGTACACAATGGGAAAAAAATATGAAAGACGCTCAAAAATTGAATCGAAGTGAAAAGGAAGAGTTGGTTCGTTTGCGGGAAAAATGTTTGACACACGCATCAGATATTAGTTCACAAGAACAAAAGCATATAGCCGCCCAAGGGCGATTAAGATCTCAGTTAAAGAACATAGAAAAAGAAGTGAAAGAACTTCGACTTGAAGCCGAAAATCTGCGAAAAGATAATAAAAGACTTGAAAAAGAGAATATTCGTTTGAGACGAGAGAGTAGCAATAAAATTTTAAATGAGATCAACAAAAGCATTTCAAAATTAGCCAACCATAAAGGAAAGGAATTTTCATTAGAAAATGAAAAAGATGAAACGACAGTGTGCAATAAAAGTGGCATGAAAAAATGTTCCAACAAAAATGCACACAAAACCGTAGTTGCAAAAGTAACGACTGGCAGCGAACCATTAAGTGAATCCCGATTGAGATCAAAAAGCGTTCCTAACCTTCGAAATAAAACCATAGAACATACACATGAAATGTTATCAGACGAAAAAAGTGAAAATTCAATGCACGAAACAAAATCAACGTCAAGTTACTTTTTAAACGATACAGAAGAGCTAGAATATGTTAATATGAAAGATCAAATTCAGTCTAATGCAACAAATGAAAAAAATAATGAAAAATCGACAAAACGAGTGATTGAAAATGCTGATGGTAGTAAGGACATTTGGTACTCTAACGGAAATCTGAAAAAAGTTTCGGCAGATGGTATGTGTGTTCGAATGTTATATTTCAACAAAGATATTAAAGAAACAGACGTTAAGGAAGGAATGGTGAAATACTATTATTCGGAAACAAATACATGGCAGACTACTTATTTGGATGGACTTGAAATTTTTGAATATCCCAAGTAAGTACCGTAAATTATTATTTTTCATTCGGTGCACACTTATAATTCGCTAATACAATGCATATCAAAATGCTTAATTATTCGCTATTGCCAAATAAGCTAGAACCTTGTCTTGGGGAGCGTAATGTTTCAATGAACGTATAGTGAGAGCATTAATGCTGACAACCCAAAAATTATAACTCCCATTGAATCATTGAATTTTGATGGAATTTTTGCAGAGCTCTTTTACTTCATAAAGGGCTGCTGTAATATTTTTCACAGCTAATTCTCAATCATGTCCATCATGATAAATTTTTCGTCTATATTTCTTCTTTTCATCATTAGTGGTCAAACAGAACATCGCTTCAAAGACGGTATAGTTGAAATACACTTTCCAAATGGATCAGTTCGTATAACGAACCCTGAAAAGGAACGCAATGAGGGAATTAAAGAGGAATGGAGATATTGTGATGGAACAAATGTGATTCAACTGACCAACAGCGATAGGATATTAATGCTACCAAATGGACAACGTGAAATACATACAAATGGGCATAAACGTCGAGAATATCCAGACGGTACGGTGAAAATCGTTTACCCAGATGGTAGCCAAGAGACTCGATATTCGAATGGTCGCGTTCGTTTGAAGAATAAGGAGGGAAAACTGATAATGGATTCAGAAACCATTTCAATTTGAACTTGGATATGGAATTATAAGAAATTTAACTTCAAAATACATATTAATAAAGACAAGTTGTGGTAACACCAATCAAAACTAAAAATTGATATATTTATTTAGTTTGTTTATTTTCATGTATTTCGTGAAATTAATAATATTATTTGGCCCATAAATTTTTAATTCATTCAATGATGTCTATTTGCCGAATAATTGTTGAGCACATATTGCATAATCAAAAGGCCGAAGATTACTGGTTTGGAAAATTTTGGAAAGAGCATCGATTGAGGCAGTTTGGATTCCGTTTTGATATGTTTCACCATAGCCTGTACCCAAACATCTCTTGGTTTTTCTTTCGTAAATACCAACGCGACATCCAAATAAAATATAGTTTGCACTAAATTCACCGATAATTCTTGGTTCAATTTTTACATTTTTCTGTTTCGATAAAACATCCTTGAGATATTCGAATGGCTCATTAATATTCCAAATTTCATTAACATCAACCTGATTCAACTGCGTAACAATGAAATCGCGAATGAAATTATATGGGCGTTCAAGATTATCGCCAACGCATGATTCCTCTAAGGCTCCGATTATTGCCAACAATGTAGTGGCCAAAGAATTTTCATTGGGGGGATATTCAGCAGCTAATATAATATCTTTGGTTCCCAAATTTAATGACACATGAGCCAACTTTTGGGTTGATAGTAAGTAACTTTGAATCGCAGACAATCCTTCATGCGGATAGTTAGGTAAGTGATATTTCAAAAACGCAGATATATATATTTCTGCAATTTTTAATCCTTTATCAGCTAAATCTCGATTGTCCAATAAATTGAAGTCCGACTTTTCGACGCCTAGTTTTTCCAATTTCATTTCCTCTTGAATGACGTATGAACGTTGAGTGAATGATCTTTTCAATAAATTGGTCTCAAAATCTTCTCCCAATCTTTTACCGAATGAATAAATCTCTGCATCATGATTCCAATCAATGAATCCCGAACGCTTATTATGTTTTACTAATTTATCCGCAAAAACTTTTTTTCGCCGTGCTAATTCCAGAACTGTTGGAGCAACCCATCGTTTAATTGTTCTAGCTGGGATAACTTGATATCCACCTAAAAAAAAATGTACCACATAGCTCAATTTTGAGGTTATGTTTAAGATAAAAATATCGTACGTACCATTTACTCGTATCTTCAACGAAAATAAATTAAAATTAAAATTTGATACACTTCGTAGTGTTACAGGGATCATTCGCAACATTTTTGGTTAATTCTATATTCAAATAGATAATCAGATAATAGATCTCCAAAATGTGCTGCTTTATATATGTTATTCTTTGTGTCACCGAGTACTGTCATATAAGAGCGACTTTACGTATGTACACAGGATTTTCGCTGCTGTCAATTTAATTTCAAATGCATTTGATGATGACCGTTGATTCTGAATGAACTGGGTTCTGCGAGAAAATATTTAAGCAATAATAAAGAATCGACCAAAAATCTTTTCAATGAAATAACAACATTTCTTGATTATGTTCATTTCGAACAGCGCTTTTTAATGAAAATGATGTAACTATGCTAAAAAACCTTTAACACATCATCAGAAACACACTCGAAAAAGATTAATGAAATTCTATCGATCCATTCGCACTTCTATCGACGACACACGAACAGCATTTATTTACACTATTTAGAGATCTTTATGCTATATACTATACATAATACATAATTTAGGCCTATTAAACTACAACTATTAATGGAGCCAACTATTCCTCGATTTTCAATCTAAACATCCTTTCGTTGATTCGCAAAATAGATACAAGTAAGGTCTCTATAAAAGAACCACTCTCTGAATGAACCATTTCTAATTCAGAGCGATCCCTCCAGAGGAACTATAAGTACAATATATCATATATGACAGGGCAAACTTAAACTCAAATATAGCGACAACAAAAACGTTTTCAGGAAAAATGAACATTGAAAAGTTATCGGAATAATGAAGCACATATACATTCATGACTTTATAGAAACGTAAGCCATTTTTTTTTTCTCATTTTTCAAATTTATTTTTTGTTTGCTAATTGAATGTCGATGAAAATGTCGAAACAAAATTTACCTCCGTTCCATTTCATTTAGTGATTTTTTTTATTCTGTGTTATTCTTCCTAACCCAAAAATATTCTTTCTTTTCCCTCAAAACAAATGTTTCTCTTTCACGTAGTATAAAGTTTGTCTCGATCTATATGTTTTTTACTTAGTAAATTAGACAGTCGGAAAATACATATTTTGTAGGTTATTCATGTATGTATTTAGAATGTTCAGATGCAGATGCTTCCGATGCCGTAAAACCAAATTGAATGCCTAAACGTGTAACTGCTGAACATAATAACGTACACCAATGGCTTGAAACAAATGGTTTTGAGAAAGTTTGCAGGATCTCTCTTCGGTTTTTATGTAACATAAACGGAACACGGAAATTAGTAAAGTTCTGTGTTCTTGCGCAAGATTTTTTAGTAATACATTCAGCCGATTGTTTTCCAACGATATAACTCTCATCAATAGACACAGCAGGATTTATCATAAAATAGTTTATTTTACTATTGCAGTTTTTCCCCAAAATGTTTCCAAAACTTGTTTTCGAGTTTCATCATCTGGAAGAATCTTCATTTCCACTGGAGCTATCTTCGGGTTTCACTATTTGATACGTTATCAAATATTCTGGATAAGCCTTTAATTCGAAAAAAGAAAAAAAAATTTGAATCTCACTATCTTTGTGTGATGAGAAGAATTGTACCTGTTCACCACGATATACAACATATTCGGGAAAATGCAAGCCTCCAGCTGATGGTCTACCAATAACACTGTGATGGCCAGGAGGAGAATGGGCCATTTTAATTGCACTAAATTGAAGGAACGATTTGCCTAATGCGACACGACACAAAAGCAATTGTCTGCAATATAATAGGTTTCAATAAAAAACTAATAAATAACTTATTCGAAAATAATAGTAAATACCTCGGACATGAATAACATGATTTATCTTTATGCGATGGACAGCCAATTCCTCCCATACCGTAAACGTATTGATTGCCTAGAATTAAATTGAAAAGATTAAAGTAAACACTATTGAATCACTCTTGCGGGAGTAAAGCTTTTGTATGAGCAAATCGCTGCTATATTTTCGCAGTAAAACATGTGAAGTTTTACGATTGATCTCACTTTTTGAGCTGTGTTCCGCAAAGTAGATACCAGCTCCGAACATTCCGCCAATATAAGCATGACGCTCATCAAAACCCTTTTGAACTATTGCATTAATGAATGGGCTTCCATGAAATAACATTCTTTCACATGCCTGATGATTGTTTTCATCGGATACTTCCTGTCTACGGTGAACGTAACGTTCCCATAACTTCCGGTTTTGTACTTTTTGAATCTAGAATATATATATATATCTATGAAAATCATCAATATTTTCTTTTAAATTTAAACAATTAATATACCCTGTTGATATTGTATCTATTGAAATATCCGCCCGATTGTCCATTATCACGATGTTCTCTAATCGTAGCTTGCAACTCTTCTTCAACGGCTAAAAATTCTTTATCGTCCGACAATAGATCAACCAACAGTGTTCCTGGTTTTTGCGATTGTCCGAGTCCTGAATGATTATCAAAGCGGAGTGGATTAAACTATTTCGTTAATTCTATGTTTTCAAATACCTGTAGTTGCTTGAATGTTTGCGATTCCCTTCAGAATTTTATGTCGGAATCCATATGCCGAGACTCCTACTTGTTTTAAGTCCTCATGGCCCATTTCCGCCAGAATTTCTAAGGTTATTTGCTCTCGGTCAAACAACTCTATTAATTGCTCCAGTTTAAGGCTAAAATTAACAAATGGTGTTGAGATAACCGATTTTTTTTTTCACCATTAAAAAGGTGCTGTGCAGTAGAAGTGCACAATTCAATTTTTTTCTTTCAACTTATGCGGCCATAATCACTTATACGGCCCTACAATGTACGTATTATTTATATATTGTGTTTGCAAAGCTAGTTCACATTTCGCATCAAAGCCACATTCCGAATTCGCAAAGCGAGCAGTTAATCTCTAGCTCTAATGCAATTGCGAATGCGATTATTTGCATTGAATGCGAGTGGGATGCAAACAAAAATTCTCGGAACTGTGAATGCGAAATATTTGCGAAATTCCCACCAAACCAGGAAAAAAAATATCGAAAATTGCCAATCGATATCTAATTTCTGATTCAATGAGATGTAACCTATGGTTACACAAAAACCAAAAGACACAAAAAACAAGTGTTAACCCGGGCTGGGCAGGTATGCGATTGCGAATTTTCGGAATAAAACGACACGATTTGTAGAGACGATTTATATCGGATATGGGGGCAATTGAAATCGGATATATGGACGATTTTGTTAAAAGAATTCGGGTAGATAAAATTAGAGAAGCCTACCTGATCAATAATCCAGCAACATTTGTTAAAGCTTCCGATTCATTCGTTTCGATGTCGGTAATATCTGCACGGATCTCAGCGCCTTGTGCTGCACATGAGCGGCTAGACGTATGGGAAACGGGTACAGATAGTGTAATGGAGGCACCAGTAGGTAAAGTGACCGTTTCAGTTGTGGGTGAGACTAGCATAGAATTTTGATGTTGAGTTAGAGTATTTAAATTTCCAAGATAACTGGATGTCCGATTGGTACATTTATTGTTAATGGAAATCGTCATTGCATCTTGTAGTAAGGATTTGACATCTTCTGCAGTTGCGAGTTCGATAGGAGATTGATTTTCTTGATTTTTCATAAATGGATCGGCACCATGAGCTAATAGTAATGCACATAATTGAGTTCTACCCTTTTGAGCAGCTGAATATAGTGAGAAATTAAAACAAATTCAAGAATATATTATGTGTTGAAAATGGAAAAGTTATTGGACTACCTTCATGTAACGGTGAAAAGCCCCATTTATCCGTAGCATTAACTACGGCATTAAATTTGAGAAGCAAAGCTGCAATATCCAAATGACCGTACGAGGATGCGTTGTGCAATGCAATTAAACCACCTAGTAATTAAATGTAATTTTTACAATCTTTTTGAATTGAGGAAGTAATGCATATTTATGAATATTTACCTTTATCTTGTGCATTAACATCAGCTCCGTTCTCAAGCAAAAACTCTGCAACCTCGTAGTTATTGTATCCAGCTATATAGAAAGAATGAAATCATATTGAAATCGAATAAAGACTATGTTATACAGTGAGCTGAACAATTGGTAAAAATAAAAATGAAAATTTTCAATTTCATTGAAATTTGTATGAAAAATTGAGATGAATTTATTTACCTGCCAAGTGTAGGAGTGTAGAGTTCCTTCCTTGCGAGTCCCGACAATTTATATTTTCAGAGGTAATGAGTCGCTGAACACGGGCTAAGTTGCCTTTTTTTGCAGCATCTAGAAGAGCGGACTTACCTCTCAATAAGTCTGCTATATCATCATCACCATCTTTAACAAGATCTAGGGGCGTCGCTCCATCGCGATTTTTTTTCGTTGAATCCGCTCCATGCCTTAGTAAAAGTTTGACAATTTCATATTTTCCTTTCGCTGCCGCCTCGTGTAATGGAGTGAATTTCCAAAGATCGGCAATGTTAACATTTGCCCCATATTTTATAAGAAGTTCAGTCACTTCAAAATGGCCATATGATGCACTGTTATGAATAGGCACAAGTCCACCTTTGAAAATTGCATGAAATTTTAAGTAGAATGTTGTACTACGTACATCATTGTACACATATGTATAATTTTTAATACCTTTATCGGAAGCGTGCACTTCAGCTCCACTCTCTAATAAAAATTCTACAATAGCTATACGATTGTAACCACTTGCAAAATGAAGTGGAGTAGAATGACGTCCATCTAGGTCCCGACAATTGACAATATTTGGATTGCTCAAAATTATGCGTTGCACTGTCACAATGTCACCTGTTTTCGATGCATCTAGTAATTGCACTTCTAGGTCAGTTGTGTCTGGTGGATTTTTAAGAATATTCACAACATTTTCAGATGCTATTTGAGCTGCAGTGTGTCCTTGTTGTGAAATAACTGTTGTATCAATATTATAGGATAGCAAGAGGCGACAGGCTTGTTCGTTATCGTCACGTGCACATCGATGGAGGACAGTTTGTCCTAGGTCATCTAATGCATTAATATCAGCCCCATTCTTTAATAATAAATCAACTATATCCAGATGAGAGTGATCGATTGCCAAATGTAATGGAGTTAGTGAATCCTTATTTCTCTCATTCAGAAGACAGCCTTTACGAATCAAAATCTCTACCACTTGTTTCCGTTTTGTATAAACCGATGTAACAGCACAATGAAGTGGGGTATTCCCTGTATATGGGTGAACAAAATTAACGATATCGCCGCTTAGGATTTTCTTTAGTTTCTGGATATCAGCCTGTCGACAACAATCTAATAAACAATGTCCTTTGTATTCATCTGTCAATGAAGAAAATTATTCATGAATCAAAGTCAAAGCTATCTTTGTTATTTAATATATGTATAATGTACATATATTAATTGAGATTTCTAGACATACATGCAATACGGTCCTGAAGCTCCCTAGTTTGCGCCGAATCAATTGCTGTCTTGTTGTGACAATTTAGCAATGTCGGATCCGCTTTTTCACTCAATAAAAGACTGCAAACTTCAACGCGATTTTTCGAACTGGCTTCATGAATAGGTGTAAAAGCCCATAAGTCTTTCGCATTGACGTTTGCTCCATGTTTTATTAATAATTCAGTAACCTCGAAATGACCATACGAAGAGGAATTGTGTAGTGGAACAAGAGCCCCCTTGTCTTTAGCGTGTACATCTGCTCCATTTTGTAATAATATTTGAACTATATTAATTCTATTATATCCAGCTGCTAAATGAAGAGGCGTTGATCGCCGACCATCACTCGCATGACAATTTACATTCAATGGTGTAAGTAATGCCAACAATTTCTCTTCTGCACCAGTTCGAGCTGCTTCCAAGAGTTCATCTTTACAATATTCACCAGTTAAAACGGGTCTGGTAATATCATCTGCTAAATCTAGAGGGGTTTTCTGTTCTGAATTACGTATATTGGGATTGGCACCATGTTGAAGTAAAGCTAAATCAATGAAAGTCACAGCTTTTATTTTTGCTGAGATACATTTTTAAATCATGTTATAATGAACAGAATAATTAACATTTAACCTACCAATGCAAACCTCAACTTTGCCTTTTTGTGCTGCCTCGTGCTAAGCAATTTCAATTTTTTTTAAATTTATTAGTTCGAATCATTATAACTGATTATCAACATACCAATGGAGTATAATTCCAATTATCCACAGTATTTGGCGATGCACCCGCTTCTAATAGGAGCCGGACTACGTCAGCATGACCAAAACTACAGGCATTATGCAATGGATGCAGGCCACCATCATCACATGCCTGGATAGATGCCCCGTTGGCTAATAGAAGTTCAACTACTTCCCGACGTCCATATCCTAATTTGAAATAAGACATTGAACTATAGCGTTATGCGTTATGAACAAATCAATGCTTTGGATTCTTTCAGCTCTTTGATAAAGTATCTTGCTACTAAATAATATAATCAGTAATTTCACATATCTTGACTTGTTTTTTTCTTTTTTTTTTCACAATAAACGCACCTGCTGCAAAGTGTAATGGAGTGGATTTACGACCGGCCGTGTCTCTTGCATTAACTGTTTGTGGATTTATCAATCTTTTCACTTTGATGATATCACCTGTTTTGCATGACTCAAAAAGTTCTCGTAGAGGATCGTTGGTCATTATAATATCTAAATTAACAGACAGAGTTCTACTTCGTGTCGACATTTTCTTTATATTTGCTATCAAATACCAAAGTAGTCTGAACTGTATTCCAGTATATCCAGTGGAATTATTTGTGCAGCACTATCGGACAGAATGTTATTGCTATGAATAAATAAACGTCAAACATTATGTGTTGCTACTATTATGTCAGCTTATCTTTTAAACATTCACAAAACTGATCAAGATGATTTTTCACCAACATTTAGCATCCAATCGTATATATTTTCATAAAACAGTAATAAAGTCTTTCACTTTCTAATTATAATTATCTTCAGTTTATTGCACATAAATCCAAAACTTTTCACTATTCATCCTAATTAAAAAGTAATTAAATCGTTGCAGAATTTCCTCCTTCTTTTTAGGAGAAATTAAGTGTTAAACAGCTGCTACAAACTTAGTTAATGCAAAACAATGGCTGCATCAATGTCTAGAACAATAAATAAGTGATTATGTTGATATTTATATTTTCCATTTTGAAATTATGACTTTTTATATATATATGAACTGGAGCTGAATTCGCTCAAATGTCATTCAATTCAAACCTAATCACAGTCGCCAATATAGTTTATTTGGTTCAAAAATCTTCTATATGATTCTTTATAGATCAAATCATCAATTTTCTGAATGAATAATGATTAAAAAAATACAAATTTTTTGAGAGATATAGAATGACTTAAATGTTTTCTAAAAAATGTATTTTGCGAACTATTGAAGTACTAGATCTGCTTTAAATTTATTCGGGAACATACTAGAACAGATTCATTGGATTGAATTCGCCATTTATTCGTCATATCATCGTGGCAGTCTACGTGTGCACAGCAGTGCAAATGAAAGTAGGACTCTATAAAAAACATTGATACAAAACATACTTGTCATTTAATCGGCATCGCTTGAATTGAATACAGTTGTTATTGTCTAGACCTTTTTGATCAAAAGGTATGTGTGTTACTTGTTACGTTATCTCTATTAACTATTCAAAATATATTATTCAAAATAAAAATTTCATTGACAACTTTGCCGATGATTTTAATTACAGGGAATCAAGAACATTTTTTCATTGGAAGTTTTTAGACAAGAGTGTATCAGCAATCAGCAACCAATTATTCCATTTGGATACTGCAGATCATTAAGAAAATTGACCAACAATGGCCCCAAAACAACGTATGCGTATCGCTAATGAAAAGGCAAGCAAATATATAACAATGAGGGGAAATGTACCAAAGTCATCGGTGAGTGTTTCTTAAAAATTTGTTGCACTTCATTGTCACATCCATTAGATCATGTTCAATCGGTATAACATGCTTGCATGGTTTTCTTTTTCCAAATTGCATTGAATTTATGTATGTGCTTCAGTTCATAACAGTTTTAAAAGTTAAATGTGTTTAGTTGAAAATCAAATTCAAAACCCATCTTCTACATATTTCAATTGACGAAACACAGTTAAATAATGCCTTTTTGGTAAATAAAGCAAATACATCGAAAGGTGTATATTGTATATGATATCTTATGGTGAGATAATAATAGTGACAGGTGTTTAATAAGATGTTTGCAAAATAATTCTATGTTTAATTTACGATAATAAATATAATTTTATTTTCATACAATATTTTTTCCCCAATTTCAGAAGAGCAAAGACGACCAATATCCGGTTGGACCATGGTTGTTGGCCTTATTCTTGTTCGTCGTTTGCGGTTCAGCTATATTCCAAATCATTCAATCTATCCGCATTGCGTAAATGTCGAATCAAATCAAACGCATTATTCCATTTCGCAAAACAACAACAAATGAATTCAATATCCTACTCACTTGTGAAGTTTATTTTTTTGGGGATAAAATACTACTGTAATTACTGAAAAAAAATGTTGATGTTCAGACTTATTTGATTTTAAACGGAATTCTTTTTTCTATTTGTAATATGAGTCTTACAATTTTTAACTAATGAAAAAGGAGACTCACTCACACACTAGCTCTTTTGTACTTTCTTATTTCCAAGAATGTCAGCAGAATTGTCAAAATAAATTAGAATTTAGCTCGATTGAGACTTGCAATAAACTCAATTGTTTATTCCATTTGATATAATTTTTTTTTGACCGTTCATGATATTCGAAATTAATTTTTGAGATATCCCATTTTATAAGGATATTCTCAATTTTGTTCAAATATATTCCAGACAAGGATGATAACAAAAATTTAAAGCAGTCTTTTAATTATTTATCAGGCTGACATTGGAAACCATAAACTATAAAAATCTTTTCCATAAATTTTTAGAGAATGGTCTCAATTATGAACTGAAGATATAAACATTTGAGTATAAACGACATAAATTTCATTTTATGCCCATCTATCGAGTTACAGATAGCGCTGTTTTTAACATATGGCACCACCAACAAGCCGAAGCCGTCATGTGTCACCATTAATTAAACGCATGCGCACTAATTCAACACCGTTGATAAACAGAAATTGTCTAGAATAATACAATCAATTTTCATTTTTGTCAGTCATTCTACGAATGTCAATGATCGCACAAACAATTATAATTACTCTTAAGTCTTTCATGTGAACAAAGCAAATATTACAAAAATTATTGTGAAAATTCACTTCAGTTCGTTCGAGATAGTTAATATAATTTTTTAAAAACGAGTTGATAGCTCGCCGATTGCATCGATGCAATGCATTGATTTCGTTTTGCTTAACAAACGAAATTATCATTATAATATCTAAGTGTTGAATTTTCATTTTAAGTGGACTGGTCGGCATTGCCGCCACCACAACAAATTATAGCTTGTTGTGAGGACATCATTTTAATAAATAAATGAATTATATTAACGAGTGAAGAATATACATAGGAATTTTTTGGTAAAATGGCACGTCTGCTTTGCATCGCATTTTTGATAGTTTTTTGCATAATTGAACCGACAACTCAAAAACGTCATGGTTTCAAGCCAGAAATATTGCACATAACGGATGAAGAGCGACCGAAAAATTCACCGGTAGAAATGAATGCGGCATTTTTGAGCTCTTATGTTTTAAGATCCAAACGTGAAACTAAAATGCAGAATGATGATGAAGTTACAAAGCCAATCATTAACAATGGGCAAAAAAACCTACGTGATGGAAATTTTTCGGGTGATCTACATGTGAATGCAAAAAGTAATATGACAACTCAATCAACCAATAATATCAAATCTATGGTGAGCTTTCCTTCTTCAATTACGAATATTTACCAACTCAAGTCGATAATTTCTCTTCAAAAATTTATTATATTTAATGAAATACAATTCATATCAAATTAGTAGGTTTCAATCTTAATTCAAGCAAATTACGTATATGGAGTTAATATCAAAGAACAATAATCCTATAATATTGTTGCGAATTGAAATGTGAAGAAGAACGTACAAAATTTGCGTCGCAATATTATGAGTCATTAAAAACAGCTACTTTCATAAGAGGTTTTTTTTTAAATTGCATTCGAATCTTACCTTATCCATATCAAACTTGTAATGCAATTACAGATTTGAAATTTTAAAATTTTGCCAAATAAATCCATATAGAATTAGCTTTACATTCTCATCAAATGAATTATTATCAGAAAAGAGGTATGAAATATATTTAGTAAAGCTCCATATGCATTATGTCTACATAATTGGTTCGAACCAGATTTAAAAAAAAAAAAAAAACACTGACGCGGGTTAGTGAAACACAAAATAGTTCAAACTTCATAATGATAAAAGTTCCAAACTAGAAGAAATTGAAGAAAACTGACAATAGAACTGAATAAATTTTACCGGTTTGAAGTTTTACATTCTCTTCCCCAAATTATTATTGTTGTTGTTTTTTCACACGGTTCAATTAGATTTTGATTTTAGTTGGAACTTTATTTGTCTGATCGCTCGGATTTCGAAAATTGTATTTTATGAACTATAGATCAATGAGTTGAACGACTCACATGCTCAATTAATGGTGCACTGGTTGGGTGAAGGTACAAATGTCATGTTATGTTTAGCCCGTGAACCACCTCCAGGACCATCAGACGAAATAAAAGGACCCGCGCATCCATCTTCGGTGTATATATCGTACGACAATGGGAATAAATTTAATGACAAGACCTATTTATTCATGATTAACGATACAGATACGAAAAAACTCATCAATTCATCAATTGATCAGTTTACTACGCATCCAGTATATAATTCCGTGAGTGCGAGAATAAAAACATTATGAATTATGATTGTCATTTAAGGAATTAATTTTTATATCACAGATCATATTTACCGACCCAAGAAATAGGGTAATATTTACGAATTCCGATTTTGGTAAAACGTTCAAGCAATATAAAGTGAAGTTCACTCCTTCAGAGGTTTCGTTTTATGAACACGATTCTAGAACGTTTTTGGTCTTGGATAAAACAGATAGAACAGTGAGTAATCATAATAGGTTTTCGAATAAATAACAATCGTCATCATCCGGTGTCATGATTCATACATTTGCAGCTTTATTATACATTGGATTTCGGTGAATCGTTCTCGTTATTAGAGTCACATGTAAAGTCATTTTCATGGTCAACGTTTGAGGATGCCAGCATGCCAGTCCATTTATATGTGGAACGAAAAGATCCAACTAGTATGTCAAATATTTTATTTTAATTTTACAATTCACTACAAATTGTCTAATATATTGGAATTACATACATCAACAGATTCATCATCTGTTATGTTCATGAATGCCGCACAATTGCTGCGAGATGAAAAAAAAAAGTTCAATCTTTTGATAGAAAATGTTCAAGACTTTTATGTGAAAAAAGATTTCATGTTTGCCACTCGAAAGGTACCAAATAATATTCAACTGTTCGTTTCGTACCGTAGAAATAAGTTTGTGAAAGCCGACTTTCAAACCGATCAGGAAATCAAGGTAATTGTAATCAACACTGACTGTCTCAATTTTTCAATAATATTTTTGATAAATTCATTTCTAGGGAATTCATATCGCTGATGTCGATGGAAAACGAATAATGCTTTCAGCTATTCACTCCGAAACACTTGCTAATTTATATGTATCGGAAAATGATTCTTCGATGAATATCATTAAATTCATTCCAAGCTTGGAAAATATTTTCAGTTATATACCTGATTTGACGTGGAAAAGAAGTTGGATACCGTAAGCGATATCATTTCAATAGATCTTCTATCTACAATTAAATTTGAATCTTTCTTATTATTACAGGCAAACATCAGATGAAGCATTTACTGATCTTTATAAAGTAGAAGGATTGCGTGGAATCTATATAGCATCAAAAATATCGAATCCTCCGTTTGTAAGCAAAGTATATAGTACAATTGGACCTGAACATTTAGGCTCTGTGATTACTTTTGATCACGGTGGTACATGGCGACCAATAACTGCACCCACTGTAGATTATGAGGGTCAGCTCATAAACTGTACAAAATCATGTAGCTTGCATTTATCGCAGAAATTCTCACAACTTTATCCAGTAACTCGTTCCGTGTCGATAATGAGTTCAAAATCAGCGCCTGGTGTTATAATGGCATTAGGAAGTGTGGGCAAGAGTCTGAAAGGACATCCTTGTGTATTTCTATCTCGTGATGGTGGTCAAACGTTTAAGCAAATTTTGCGAGACTATTATTTCTTCAATTATGGTGATCATGGAGGCGTTCTCGTTGCTGTAAAGTATTTTAAATCGAAAGGCGAAACAAATGAAATCCTTTATTCAACAGATGAAGGTGAAACATGGATAAAACAATCATTTTATGGAAAGAATTTGAAGGTATATGGACTCATGACTGAACCAAATGCAAATTCGACTGAATTCACACTATTTGGATCAGAATCAGATGAGCATAAATGGCTTATTTTGAAAATCGATTTGAAGAATGCTTTTAAGTCTAACTGCACGACAGATGACTACAAATTCTGGTCACCTGGTACGCCAAATAGTGATTCACTTGTACCATGTATACTTGGAAGACAGGAAACATTTCAACGCAGATCAGCTCACTCTCAATGCTATAATGGTCGTGACTATTCAAGGCCAAATCGATCGCAAATATGTGATTGCACCGTTTGGGTAAATTTTCTTTAACAAATATGTAGTTGCGGATAAAAGTCCCATAATATATTAGCTGATTTATTGAATATTTTCTTTTTTATTATTAAAAGGATTTTGAGTGTGATTACGGTTTTTCACGACTCAATAACAATTCTCCATGTGTCAGAAATCGAACCATAATATCAGATGACATCTTTAGAATACCAGACAAATGCCGACCGGGAGAATTTTACAGCAGGACCAAGGGATATAGAAAAATTGAGGGTGATGTTTGTGTCGATGGTTTCGTTGATCAATACCTTCCGCAGCAGATTCCATGCCCGATTAGCTTGCCGGATGATTTTCTTATTGTTGCCCAACGTGATAAAATATCCCGTATTCACTTGCTATCTGGGCGAAAGGAAACCCTGCCCGTTGTTGGTTTGAAAAATGTTATTGCTATTGAATATGACCTGAAAAATAACTGTGTATTCTGGGCTGATATTCAAACCGACGAAATTGGTCGACAATGCTTGAATGGCAATCAAACGATGGAAATTTTGGCTGAGTCTGGACTATCTTCTGTTGAAGGTTTAAGCTACGACTGGGTGGATGAGTTACTTTACTTTGTGGACGGTACGCGTTTCAAAATTGAGGCATTGAGTACAAGTTTCACAAAGCCTCGAATGCGTAAAACAATAATTGAAAAATTACCAAAACCCCGTGGCATTGTAGTACATCCAATGGCTGGATATTTATTTTGGACAGATTGGAGTTTTACTCAGCCATCAATTTCAAGAGCCAACTTGGATGGATCTCATATTCGTGTTCTTTTCGCAAAACGTGATGTTGTGTGGCCTAACGGCATTACGATTGACTTCTCTGTTGATAGAGTCTATTGGGTGGATGCAAGTCAGGATTATATTGGTAGTTGTGATTTACAGGGCAAATCTTTTGTAAAAGTTTTGAAGGAAGACTCTCGAGCATCGCATCCATTTGCCGTTGCTGTATACAAGCATTTGATGTATTGGGACGATTGGAAAATTAATTCAATTTTTTCGGCTGACAAAGGTGCTTCCATTTGTCCATTCTCTATTCTATCCGAATGTTTCGAACGTCATACAATTAAAAATACAAGTGAATATGTTTATTTTCCACAGATTTTGGATCAATGGTTCATCCTTTGGCTGAGAACATGACAAGCTTAATGGATATAAAAGTGTATGGCCATGGCATTCAAGTCGGTAGCAACTCCTGTGAAAAATCAAATTGTTCATACATATGTGTTGGAGCCCCACAAAAAGCGCATTCCTGTCTTTGTCCAGATGGTATGACGATGTCACCAAACGGTGAATGCTTATGTCCTGGCTCATCACAGCCACACAACAATAAAACATGTCCCCAACTCGCAAACACTTGTGCCCCCGGATTTTTTACTTGTGCGAATAAATTATGTATCCCATCAATATGTGAGTGAAGTTGAAATATGAAAACGATATTCGTTTTGATTATGTCCAATGTCCACGTAACATTCATTGATATGCGAATAAATTTCAGATCGCTGTGATGCAGATGATGACTGCGGTGATGGTTCAGATGAAATGAATTGCACTGTAAAGCCCCAGCAAGCCTGTCTACCTAACATGATTCAATGCAAATCAGATGGAAAATGTATTCCTGAATACTTTAAATGCGATCATGAGCCAGATTGTTTGGACGGTTCCGACGAACTTTCATGTACCTTTCATTGCAAACCAGAAGAATTTAAATGCAAAAACGGTCGTTGCATTAACAAAATTTGGAACTGCGGTAAATTGAAATGTTTTTTTTTTAATTTGAGGGATTCCTTATTAATTTAAAAAAAAATATATATCATAACATTGATCAGACGGTGAAGATGACTGCCATGACCAATCGGATGAGATAAATTGTAAGCCAACTGTATCATCAATTACGTGCACAGCAGAAGAATTCACTTGCAAACTTTCCGGACAATGCATATCTCTTTCTTGGGTCTGTGATAATGATCGTGACTGCAGGTGAGTGTTCAAATTAGGAACAAAAATACACAGCAAAAAATCTTGAAAATCATTTAGTTACACGGGCTAGTAGTAGAGCAGTTAATTGGCATTTGTCAATAAATTGTCAAAATGTAACTTAAAATTTGACAGTTGATGAATATTTAGTATTATTTTGCTATTGACGTTACATTCACCCGAAGTACTATACCCGATTCATTTAAAGTACTTAATTAATAATTTCTTTTTTCATAAATATTCATCAACTGTCAAATTTTCAGTTACATTTTGGCAAATTTATTGACAAATGCCAATTAACCGCTCTACTACGAGCCTGTGTAACTAAATGATTTTCAATATTTTTTGCTGTGTATATTTGGTAAATAAAGTAACTTATCTTCATATGTCTTGTTTGCCTGGGTCATTGGTCATCATTGAGTATTAGGATTACCATTGATTGTCTCGAGCACATCTGACTCTTTCGGCATTCTTCTACCAAATATTATACTATAACAAGACAGAATTCTACTGATCTAATTTATTTTTTCATAAGATCTTTTCGTGTACTGTTTCAACAATTATACAAACAATTGTCTTTTTTCTTTTGCTTGTCCTTTTCATTTTTTGGGTTGTTTCGGTTTTCATTTGATGTCAATGCAGTGATGGATCCGATGAGGAATCATGCGAAAATAAAGAATGTGAGCCCTGGATGTTCGCATGTGGTGATGGAAGATGCATATATAATACTTGGAAGTGTGGTAAAAATCATAACTTCTCTTTCAAATCACATTTACCATCAACGTTTGAAAGATTGAATAATTGAACATTCCTTTATATTTGTATGAAGATGGAGATACAGATTGCCAGACCGGATTAGATGAAAAAAACTGCACTTCAACTCAGGAATCGAATCATAAAATTGACAACATCATGCCAACATGCCACGATTGGATGTACCATTGTCGAAATGATCGATGTGTTCCGAACTGGTGGAAATGTGATGGTAAGAAATTGTATAAGATAGACAGCACTTCTTTGAAAATTATTTCTATTTAGGGCGTGTGCATATATTTCACCCAAAATTTTTACGAATTTCCAGGTGTGAACGATTGTGGCGATGGATCCGATGAAGAAGGTTTGTTTTCTATTGTATACGAAATATTGACATGGAATTAAATAGCACCCTATTCATACCAATTTCATTTTTCAAAATACAATATAACTATCAATTTGATGAAATAAATTGACCCTTTTCTTAGGCTGTATAACGAAAACCAATGTTACAACGATACCAGCTACCGTCAATGAGCCAGAAGATTCGGAACAATGTCCAAGAAATGAGTATATGTGTACGGATGGAAAGTGCATTCCTAAAGCGTATGTTTGTGATGGTTATCCAGATTGTTCAACAGGCGAAGATGAATCTAATTGTCCACGTGTCACGTGTGGTCGTGATAAATTTAGGTCAGTATGTGGCTCGTAATATATTTTGCCCTAATTGAATGAATTTTACTTTTCCGTAATCCACTATGCTAGAACATTATTCCCTCATTATTATCGTTTCTCCTCTATCTTGGCATCATCAGTTTTTTTAAGGTTCATGTAAAAAATAAATACCCCATCCCTCCTCTCTTCCAGTCTATTCATTTTTTCTACAAATTCTTCTATTGTGCCGAGAAAGTTCTCAAAATTATTTCTATCGATTTCGGAGGCATAGAATCTAATAGAAAATTTTTGTCAATGGCGTAAAAGTACGTTCTAAATCTTAAAACCATTTATTTTTGGCCCCTTCAAACTAAAATTGCAGATGCCGAAGCGATGGTGTTTGTTTGGATAAAAGCAAACTTTGCAATGGAGTTATAAACTGTATTGACAGTAGCGATGAGGACGATTGTGACGCATTCGCCAAATTACCTAAAACGTAAGTTTAGATGTTTTATTTAATGCATTATTTGGTTGAAGACAAAATTTTTTGTATTTTTAGGGATGATAAAAATGATACGATTACATGCCGAAGTGGCTATTTCTTATGTGACACCACCTGTTTACCACAATCAAAGGTAAATTTAGTTTTTATAAATGGTGAAACATAATCTTATTAGAAAAGTTTATTGTATTCTCAGCTTTGTGATGGAAAAGTTGACTGTTATTTTTATGACGACGAGGCCAACTGCAGCGAAACTTCTAATCACTTCCATCAAGTTAGCTATTTATTCGCATATAAACATACTATGAATGCAACAAGTTTCCTTATATTTTGGTATATGCCCGTGAATGGTGCTGAGAACCTTTCATTCGAATATCTCCCTTCTATCACTGAAGCAAACACACAAAATTGGACGAATCATAGCCAATGGCTCCAATCTACAGACCACAGATTTATAGGATTGACACCATTCACCACCTATAATGTAACTGTATATGTTCGTCAAAAGAATAGTGGTCATATAGATCCTCCGTATTTATACATCAACGTGACTACAGCGGAAGGTAGGCCAAACTAAAATATTTCTTACTTTTGTTAGATCAATGTTTATAGTCAAAATTTTCAATATTAGGTGTACCTACGGAACCATTAAACGTATCAGTTACACAACAAAATAATTCTCGTGTTCAAATAAGCTGGGAGCCACCAAAAGAAGCATATGGAATATTGAAAGAATATACGGTATATTATAGAGCGCAAACCATCAGTGTTCAACAAGCACATTCAGTGAAAGTTAGTCCCCATGAGCATACGATCGTTTTGGAGTCTAATCTTGAGCCCAATACAACATATGAGTACTGGGTTCGCGTACGAAATTCAAAGAATGAATCTCCTAGCTCAAAATTGGTACGCCTCACATTTGATCCATCTCTTGATATGGATCGCTTAACCGGTTTGCATGTGACACATATCGGCTCGAACTTTATTCAAATTGAATGGAATAAAATCGAGAATGTCGATGGCTATTCCATCCAAATAATATTGCCAACAAAGTATCCAAAACTACCATCCTATCGAACAAATCAAACCAAATTCCGAATTGAAAACTTGATTCAGGGAGTAAATATTAATGTGAAGGTATCTGGTTTTAAAAATCAATTCTATGGTCGGCCGTCATCGATTTCAAGCATTTTGCCGGGTACGCCTTTACCAGAGGTTCCAAACATCAACGTGACTGAGACCAATGAACAGATTTTAGTTAGCTGGGCTGTTCCTAACGCAACTGACATAAGGAACCTAACTTATGGCATTTATTATGGAACAACTGTCGAAGAATTATACGAAAAACCAAGAATAATCACATCATCGTTGCAAGAAATTTTGAGAGATCTTTTACCTTGTGAATCGTATCTGATAAGTGTTGGTATTTTTGGTCCAGTCGGTCCAGGTCCATTGAGTTCCCCTATAATTCAAGAAACCAAATATAATGAGAATAAGCCACCAAGAAACGTGAAGGTGAATATAAACTCCGAAACACATGTCCTCGAAATAAAATGGGAGCCCAACTGTCCGCTTCTTCGTCATTACCCGTCATCTTACGTAATTATTTTGACCGAGATTACACAAAACAGTACATCAGTTGTAGAACTAAAAAGAAGCGGAGAAAAACTATTGTCGCATCAATTTCAAGATATTCCTGATGGAGCTGTATTTAATTTGAATATTTCAACGAATGCAAAAAGAGCTGAACCCGTTACGTTGAAAGTGTATGCACCACCACTACCAGCAGTACGACAGTTAAAAGTATACTCAGAGAAGAATGGATCATACGTTGTTTTTTGGAATGATGTAAATGATGAAAAGAAGAGGTAATTAAAATACAGGGTGATTCCTTGTCAGTATTACAAACGAAAATGGGAGATTGCATGAGTTGTGGGACTAATTATTATCGCCCAAGGAACTGGGGGTCTTCGGGCCCAGGGTGGAAGTTGGGGTACTCCAGTTGCTTGTCCCATTCTCATTTTACCTTCTGACCTAAAGTCACCCTGAATAATTGAACTACAACAGGCTATATAATAAAAAAAAAATTCTTTACAGCTATGTGTATGAACTAATCGTTGTTCCTGGTCTAATACTGAACGACTCGGTCATTCCAATTATTAAAACATATGCCAAAGAGCCTCCAATATTAATCAATCCATCAGATTTAGGAGGTATCAATGCGGCTGGAAAAACATTCACCATGGGTATTAGGTTAAAAAGCCCGAGAGTAAGTTAATTTGTTTACTACAAGATATTCCAAGCCAATGATTTCTCTAAATCTTCTTTTAAAATGGATTTGTTAGGGATTTTATTCGCCAATACATGAAATTGAGCATATTGAAGTACAAGCGGACGAGTGGTTGCTGATGGTTCTACCAAAGAAGACCTCATTCTGGATGATAGTAATATCACTAGCTATTGTAACCGGAGTGGGGGGTATAATTGCTTATATGGTACGCCGTCATCGTCGTTTATCGAATTCATTTTCAAGATTCGCCAATTCACATTACGATACAAAGACTGGTGCCACTAGAATCGGTACGGATGCAACTGAAGATCATGATTCAAATTTACATGATCTTCCACGATTTGATGACGATGAGCCATTAGTTTTAACGTAAAGGCCAACTGTAGTTTTTGTTTAAAATGCATTATTGTTTTTCGTTCAATTTCGAATGAAACTTTAATGAATGATGGAAAATGATGTTTTGCTTTCAAACAATGATGGGAAAGAAAAATTGTAGATAATTTTTTTTATTTATGAAAAAAAATAACAATAATTTAAATAAAATATATTAAAAGGCAATCAACTGGCCCTACGAAAGACACTTTGTGCTATATTTAATTCTCAATTTCATGAAAAGAAAGAGATCTCATCAGTGAACAAAGGGTATTGAATAAAAATAAAGATAAATTCTCCGACAAAAATTCTTTTTATTTAATTTGGAGAGCTACCGCAAATACTATATGTTTTAGAGGTTTTAATCTCGTCAGTAGTAGGAAAA
>GL501487.1:334204-358720 GCA_000149185.1 Mayetiola destructor | reverse complement strand
GACTCTAAAAAGGAAGAGGAATTCAGAGGAACAGAGGAAACTGAAACATCTGAAGATGATTCAATGATTAATAAAAATACATCGGATCAGGAAGCTTCTTCACCGAAAAATAATCGTCGCAAGACACAACACACCAAAATACTTTCGGATGATCGTATCGTACGTACAGCAACAACTGGCCAAGTGATCCGAAGAGGTCCATCCGGTACACTCGTTAGGCAAATCAACAAACCTCCATTAACTCAGAATCAATTGATCCAAAGTAAAATGCAATCGAATTCACCAACAAAAACTTATTCGATAGCTCCCCAATCGCGTATAATCGGAAGCAATAAACCAGCAATATTGAGACCGCCACCAAGAATATTGAATTCAACGTTGTGCAAACCAGCTAATAAGTCAACAGTGCCATCACTAGTTACAAAACTGGTAACTAAAGACGATTATGAGCAAGATGTGAATGGCAAACGAAATAATAATATAATATCATCTCGTTCGAAAGAGAACGTTACATCATATACGTATACCGAAAAAGATGGTAAAATGGTACCGAAAAAAACTGTCGTTCAGTTGCCACAGAACAATCAGCATCTGAAACTATTACAGCAACGTAAAGCGGTTTTACCAGTTGTACGAACTCAGTCGAAACAGCAAAAAATCATAAGCGAACCGGTAAGCATGAATCTCCCGAATAGCAGGCGTATTCGGAAAATAACATGCTTCGAAACTTGGTATGTTATAAAAATGGCTGAAGAGCATCAGAAGATCGGGAAATCTGTTTTGAATCTCAGTTTAATGCAGATTGGAAATGAAATCAAGAAGATCGAGCTGCCTTCTGACGAATGGACGTATAAAATTTTGCTACAACCGTTAAGCAAACAACTGCTAGCGATGAGAAAAACCAAAGCAAGTGAAACTGTAATCGAATCAAAATCCTTAGAAACAGATAAAAAATCCTTTGCGACGGATGAAAATACGATAAAAGCGAATATAGAAGAAGCAAAGGTGGAAAATGTTGAGAAGAATGAGGCAAATGATACGAAGAACAATGATGATCCGAAAATAAATGATTCAAATGAAGAGAAAGACGAACCATCGGAAAGCAATGATAATAAGGAATCAAAGACTAGTGGATGCACAGAAACAACAAGTGATGATGAAAAAAAAATAATAGACACGACTGGCAAGGCAGATAAACCATCACTAGATGAGGAATAGAAGAGGATACAGAGTTCTTGGATGGAAAATTAGAGAATAAACACGATATCTACATTGGAGAAGTACATGATCCGAATATCAATGCAGACGAACGTCATAATTATCGTCCAATTAATATTATGTTCAGACGAAAATGTCAAAATCCAAATATGCGCATTCAGTTCGATCGGACAGTAATTTTGAAAAATCAAACATTTTATCTGAATATCGATGGAAAAAATGTCCGACTTGTCGCATCACCTCAATCTATTGATAGCTATGATGATATCAGAACATTACTTCAAATTGTGAACGATATCGATTTGAACAGTTGTTGCGTTGAGCTTGCGACGCACGTTGCCTGAAAAACTGTTTAAGTCATTTAGATGAATTAATACATTGTAATATATTTTTAATTGATCACAAAT
Organism: Mayetiola destructor; assembly: GCA_000149185.1. Classification (NCBI taxonomy): domain Eukaryota; kingdom Metazoa; phylum Arthropoda; class Insecta; order Diptera; family Cecidomyiidae; genus Mayetiola; species Mayetiola destructor. Next base: position 357,095 of record GL501487.1, on the reverse strand, counting down.
TTCATTTGTGAAGCAAATAGCTATCATCGTCAAAGTACATTTTTTTTTGCTTTTCTTAAATTACGATATTTCTTAATTTAGCCGGGTAAATGAAACGTATAAGTACATATGGGAGGGAAATGTATGAACACATAATTTCCAACATGTTTATTTAATGTCACATTTATGGCAAAAAGATCATGGAATTTTTGATAGTGTAGTTGTTTTTCTAATTTCATTTGGTTTATATTGAAGGAAAATATGATTTTTAGTCGCTAATTCAATGGAATTGGAGTTAATGAGCTAATTGAGGATTATTTCATATTCGATATATTCATATAAGAAAACTATTTTTGAATTTCAAACAGACATCCATTTATAACAAATTATTTACTGCGAGACTTCATTTTTTTCACAACCATTACACAAATTTAAAGAGAATCTGGAATTAATTGATATTAATCTGAATGTAATAATATATCAGCAGACGTCATTCAAATGGACCATAATGCATTTCAGTAACAAATACAACATTTAAGATTCTTTTTAATTGAAAGGTTCATTCATTTCTTTTAGAACAACAATGGAAAATTAATAGAAATCTTTAAAATTGAGTTTTCGAAATTAAATAAAGATAAAAGATTCATTTTGAAGACTTTTGCTTTTTTATTGGTTATTCAGAATGTAATGCGCCACACAAAAAAAAATCATCGGATTGAATTCCATGAGTTTATTCCGTGAAACGGATTATTGTCAGATTAATTCCGATATACAGATTGTATTGAATATCTTCGGCTGAATTTTGACATTTCATTCAGTAGACCTTGCATACTTACCACTGGACTTATACCAAAATGTTATGCGCCACACAAAAAAAAATCATCGGATTGAATTCCATGAGTTTATTCCGTGAAACGGATTATTGTCAGATTAATTCCGATATACAGATTGTATTGAATATCTTCGGCTGAATTTTGACATTTCATTCAGTAGACCTTGCATACTTACCACTGGACTTATACCAAATTCTGTATATGTGACGCTTCATGAGCGAATCATACATGTGCAAAGTCTTCTTGATGAAATGTTAAAATTCAGCCGAAGATATTCAAATTCAATCTGTATGTCGGAATTATAGAATTCAATCCAGTGATTTTTTTGTGTGCATGCGGATGAATTATACATATAATCAAAAATCAATTTTGAATAGGGTTTGTACATCTATAATCTATATATACATCGCGAATCGCGAATGGATCAAATGACTTTCATTAATTTCTTTCGAGTATGTTTCTTATGGTGTGTGGAAGGCTCTTAGCATTGTTACAATATTCTCGGCAAAGTGCGCTGTTCAAAATGTACATAATTTATAAGATGGACCAAATAAAAGTCTCTGCTTCGTACATGCACATAATCTGATTTTTCTTCCATAATTCAGGGCCGCAAACTATACGAAAACCGTACGGAGCAATCGGAGAAGCGATACGGCGTACGGGGACCTATGTATGGCCGTACATTTGCAATGTCCGATTTCTCCGGACGGATTTCGTAATTGATGTGAATAAGCTAATAAATAGGATGGATTTTGTCATATTTGAAAGAATAACTAAAAACTTTGCAATAGTTTTGTAAAAATGTTTATTCATTTTTGCTATCACTGAAATACTTGCGACGTAGTTGGGTCATTGTACCCACTCTATATAAAAAGTTCTTAAGTTGTTATTTTTCAACTTGTTTATTTAGAATATAGAAATCAATGTGGTTGATTTCTGAAGCATCTTTCATACAATTAAATACAATTCACCGACGAAGTTGGCCACGCTATTTTTGCATCAGTACGCTTATACGCAAGCATACATTGACGACCAAATGCTTCTAATCGTGCTTCTTGTGGACATTCTGAATCCAGTAAAATAGTTTCTATAAAAAAAAAAGCATAATAACAAAATTAGATATATAAGAAATAAATTATCATGATCGACAATGGACAACCTTCTCCATCAACTAATTTGAATAGGCCATAGTCCTGTGGATTCGTAATGCGTGCTTTGTGAGCAATAATACGGCAAACTTCCCTTGTTGTGGTATGTGGTCGAATGGGCAAGGTTCGAGTTTGAAGCGATCCATTATATTCGTCGGGTATTATGACTCGTAATACTGATGAGCAAGCCGGTAATGATGAAGAACGATACTTTTAAATAGAATAAATTGTTTAAATTTCAAATATATTGGATACTTGTTTTAAATATTGCTTTCAGCTTACATCTAATGAACCAGAAACATCCGGCTCATTGTTTATGAAACTTTTAAGAACATGCACAGCACTACATAGAGCAGTCAAATAGTAGCCAGCCTCTCCATTAAGCAACGAAGGTTGCAACAAACCAAACATAAACTCGCATTCAATTTCGGCACCAATAAAACCACATTTGGCGACAACGAATACAAGCAGAGGCAGAAAATCATCGGCACCGAGTACTTGACCATGGGCATTTGCCGTTGATCCAATGATCGATGAAACAATAGATAGTAATATTTCCAATTTGGCTAACGGTAATTCGGCTTCTTGTAATCGTAGAATTAACAATGAGATCTGCTGCATTGCGCTTTCTGACGGTGTCTGAATACAGGACTTAACATACAAAAAAAGCAATTAGTAATTTTTAGACATAGCCAGTTTTTAAAAAATGCATACTCGAATTCCAAAGTCGGATGGCCCTTTCTCAAATGCGTGTTTCACGTTCTCTACCAAAAGTTGAATATCTCCTGAACCGGTGTAAAAATCAACGAATAGTCCGTACAAATGTTCACGCAAAGGTAAAATTACCAATTGATGCATTACGCTTTCCAATATTGTATCCAGATTGAGGAACTCATCCGGTTGTAGCAATGATCTTGCACGTAAAACTTCACGCTGAAAATCACCTTCACCATGTTTGACTAGATAGTTTTTCATTCCGCTCATGAATTGCCGCATATTTCGCATGGCGATTTGTGGCGATGATTCACGTGACTCTTTTGTGCATGATATAAAATTTTCAATATTCCGGGAAAATGTTGATGTAGGGTCTCGTGCTAGGGTCAGCGCATATGCACCAATTGAATCACCTGGTCCACCGGTTGCTTTATTTCGTGGATGACCTGTAATACAAAACGAATATATTTTATATGAATAGGGGTTTTTTTTTCATGAAATATCAGTGTAAGTGAAAAAGAATGACGATTCAATTGAGTTCAAAGAGATAATATTAGATTGGAAATCGAGCTTCGAATTCGAAGAAATTAACAACACTTATTGAATTTCGAATAATTCGATGGCTTTCGAAAAAAATCTACTCCAATAACTCCTATAAAAGTAACGAATATTTGAATATGTTGTCAAAAAAGTTTACATATCACAATAGGTAAACGTACAAAGGTTCAAGAAATCTCTTTACCCCCTCCTGGACTGCAGAAAAATTTAAACTTTCTACCTTAAGAAACTCAACAAATTTGGAGCAAAAATACCCTCATCTCGACTTTAAATTACGCGCATCTATGGATATAATTCTTTTTCATATGATTATTTTACTGATATATCATTTAGCTAATCGATCAGGAAGTAATCACGTATTAATTTTACAGATATCATGTCGAAAAAAAAGAAGTTTCATCATCATTTACGCCATATGTGAGAACGCGCTTGATCCCAAATTGATTAGAACTGATAACTTTATTGCGCATCGATTCGAAAATATTCAACTTGAGAATTTTTAAAAACGCAAAACATTTTTTAAACAATATGACCCATATTAAAACGTAGTGATGCTATAAAATAGCCCGACTTTCGAGTATTATTTCCGAAAACAATATTAAACGAAAAATACAACTCCAATCCAGTTATGGGTTCAAGATAATAAGAAGGAATATACACACGATGATTTTTCCCCAAAATAGTCTAATCTTTAGTTGGTATTTTTCGATTCAATTCCATTAGAATGAAAACTTTATTTCAAAAATAATTCACTCACCCCTATAACATTTACAAATATTGTCGCTAAATGATTTAAATAATTTTTTTATTGATCTCAAGTTGAAAATGTCCTTTTCACACACTTCTTCACCATAGGGAACTTCGCAATAGACTTCTTTCTTGCGTCTCATCATAAAACCAAATCCCTTTTCCTCGGATATGTGATCAATATTTATAATGATATCACCTTGATCACTCAAACCGAAATATTCTGGAATTGACTCAGTTGTATCATATTTTGATGATGAATTTACTATTGATATTGAAGTGAATGCACTCTGGCCTAGAGAAAAGTTGAATTTTTTCTTAGATGAACATGGTTCTCGTGAACAAAAATCAAAATCCGATGACATCTTATCACTGCTCAGTATTGATTCGGATGAAAGGAAACATCCATGGGAGTCAGATGATTTAAGGTTGACAATATTTTTGGTAAAATAGTTCATATTTACGAATGATGCTGTACTAACATAAAAGTTTCCATATAAATCATTGAATGGTGTGCCAGTTTCAATATTAAAATCAAAAATTCCAAAAATATCAAGAAAACGTTGTATACTCTGGCTGTATGAGCAGATAATTCCATAATACTTTTTATCCGTATTATTCAATGAATATAATAACGGAAGTGCAGTGTAACCATCGGCTGTCTGTGTATTAATTATAATGTACACTTGCTGCATTCTCATTCAGATAGCTGATACAATCATCATTCAATAGATACAATTACCCCAATCATCGAATGGATTTTTATTACAATTTTGATATCGGTTCGTATTCCTTTTCTGATAATTTAGATCACTATTTATGATAATGGTCCGATTTGTTTTGAAGTTTCTGGGTTTTCTGGTCCGGTTTAAGAACAGCTTATGATGAAAATCTTCGTCTGATTTGTTGGTTAGCCATTCGCTCCTATGGCTATGGATAATGCTTGGGATAATGCTTAACTCATTGAAAGGTGGTATTATATCCGAAATAAATTGGTCACTTAATTTACGTTTTGTAAATCCAACAGTTGATATTGTTTGACAATATTGTCTTGAATCCTTTGACTTTGACAACCAGTCACAGTCACTTTCGCCATTACCGTATTGGTTCACATCTGTTACAGAACTATCGCTTGTGTTGCTATAATATTCATGTTCACCGTTGAAAATTCGAATTGACGAATCGGTATCTTTGAGTTTTACTTATCATTTGATTAGTGGCTTTATCTACCACTTCAATTTTCGTCAAAACATTTGTCAATGTTGAGTAAACAGCAACCTCTTGATCGTCGTTACTTCTTTTATTATCAGAAATTTTTTCTGTAATCGAAAGCTTGCTTTTATTCCTTTTTCTTAGATAACGAAAAAGTGACGGTGTATTCTTTTGGTGTATTCAACTCAACCTTCTTTTAGTCGATTTTTTTTCTCTTTAAAATTTTGTTATGGTATCTTTTTCAAAGAGGTTCACGAATTTTTCGCGAAGGCATTTTTTTGGACCACAGCATGGCTCATATCGCAACGATTCTTGTCAGATAAAATAAAAACTGACGAATTGGATGATGTCAGACTGACATTGTCAGTCACATTGGCACGTAACTATAAGACGGCCTTGGCTTTTCAATCCTTTACAACTAAATATTAGCAAAAACATATAACTTATAACTGTAAAACCCTGTAAAGGTTTTCAAAAGAGTTCACTTGTTTTCAAACCGAAGAACCTTGACAAATAACTATCATATGCAGAGCCGAAAACGAGGTCAAATTCTTTTTAGTGCCTATTGACCACTGATTGCAAATTTATGTCACATGATTTAATCATTTTCTTCTAAACTATAGTCTGAAATCTAAAGTATATTGAAAGGCCAAAGTAATCACTAACATTACTAATGTCAGATGAGAACACTGGGCATCTACTTTTGATAATCCGTATACTAGCTCTCAAATGATAAGCTCTGCATCAATTTTTCAAACACAATTAAGAAACGTTCATATTTTCATTCAGAGAACAACTCAATTGGTGAAATGATACTTAAGAGACCAATCAATTTTAGTTCCTATGGCGCTGTTACGCAGTTGTTTTTTTGTGGTTTTTATGTAAATATTTTTACTATATTTTTCGTCATAAAACTTAAATAATGAATAATTATGAAGGTATTTAAAGTATACATTATCTTTGGCGTCACATGTATCGTTAATGGTATTTGTCGAAAATACAAATAGAAAACAAAAACAAGTTATAAGACCGCGGTCGATATATAAACAAATAATGTATCAAATGCAAATGCCTGGACTATAGTGATGTTATTAATCTCTTTGTATACTCTAGTATTAAAAATATAGTTCATTGCCATATATTTAATGACAAAAAAATCATTCACTTGGCATGTGTTCGGTCGTATGCATCATTTGTAATATATGTAATTCGTTATCACTCGGCAAATGCTCGTGCTTTGAAGTTGTGTCTAAACAAAATGCATTTATTATAGTGAACCTTATTTAATCAAGAACAATGTTAAGTGTATCGATATTTGCAAGAACTATAGTATATAAGTTATATGATTCATTTCATGTAATCACTCAGTAGGCTAAATGCACGTGAAAACACTCTGTTTCCCTCGTTCTGAATGGTATTTTTTTCTGTTTTTTGCGCGAAGGTTTCATTTTTAAGACTTTTTTTTACTAGAAAGCTACGATTGCTTCTGGTCAATCCTACTTACATAATATTTCACGATAACGGCAGCTCCGCGAACGTAATATCGTCGCTATTTTCTGCTGTTTCGGATGATTGGAGGCGCTAATATCATTGACACTGTTCTGTAGAGTTGATTCTTCCAATATGGTGTCATCTTCTGAGTTACAAATTACAGGTCGGCATTTTGACAAATGAATGGATCCTGAAGGATTATCTGCAGCAGATCAAAATGAGAAAGGAATTAACAATGCGATTTACTTATATATTATTATAGTTCATACCATCATGCGGCATAAATGAATCCCATTGTGAACTATCCCATGGTTCAGAGAACACTGTTCCGTCATCAGAATGTGAACTACCTTGATAGTTAATTGAGGTTGCATAATCTGAATGTCCAGCGCGTTCTACATTGTCATAAGCTGATAATCGATTACGTTTATGTGAGCTCATCATCATTGTGTGATGATGTGAAATGTCTGTGCTTATGGGCAATGATATCTTTTGTAATAGTTCGGGAATTTTGAGTTCAGGCAAACGTTTGGCTATGATTTGATTGATTGTTATCATTTTATTTGTTTGATTGTCTATCGCTCCATTTCTGTTAGAAAAAGGCGAAGTTTTTTCTTTAGTCTTTGAACATCCAACATGATTTTTATCAATGGTGTAGGTCCAATTTGCGTCTGTATCGTAGTCATGGTGATCATTCGTGCCTACGAATTCCCAGCTACTATCCACTGGCCATGGATCTAGTCGACCTTTTGGTGGTTTTGCACATTTTTTTAGTTCATCTAATGAACCAGACATAAGATTACATTTCTCTGAATTAAAAGGAGTAGGAATTTTCATCAATTGCGATAACTGAAAGGGTGCTATAAATGGCTCGGAATGTCGCTGTGACTTTGGAACAAGACTGCCACGCTTTGATCGACGTAATACATTTGCTATCGCATCAGCTGGCTCCGCATAAAAAGGACTACCTTGTTTGCTGCAATTCTGAACTTGCGTTGATTCGCTTTTAGGTATTGAGAACTCAGAACCTGGAGTAAGGAGCAAACCTAGGCGATTTCGTGGCTGCTGCAAAATTGATTCTTGATTTTTGCCTATCAATATATGCAGGCGATCCATTTCTGAAGAAGAGCCTTTCAGTTGGTCAGTCCCCAAATTATTATTCTGTTCACGTTCGCTTTCAACATTCTGCCGCAATACGACTGCGTCATCATCGTCTATAGAAGATATAGGACTATTTCTTTTTGGCATCATTTTCTCATTCCGGTTATTATTGTCATCTGAGGATGGTGAATTTTGTTTCGCTAAAAGTAAAAATATTATCGTTGCGAAGTTTTTTCTTTAGTCTTTGAACATCCAACATGATTTTTATCAATGGTGTAGGTCCAATTTGCGTCTGTATCGTAGTCATGGTGATCATTCGTGCCTACGAATTCCCAGCTACTATCCACTGGCCATGGATCTAGTCGACCTTTTGGTGGTTTTGCACATTTTTTTAGTTCATCTAATGAACCAGACATAAGATTACATTTCTCTGAATTAAAAGGAGTAGGAATTTTCATCAATTGCGATAACTGAAAGGGTGCTATAAATGGCTCGGAATGTCGCTGTGACTTTGGAACAAGACTGCCACGCTTTGATCGACGTAATACATTTGCTATCGCATCAGCTGGCTCCGCATAAAAAGGACTACCTTGTTTGCTGCAATTCTGAACTTGCGTTGATTCGCTTTTAGGTATTGAGAACTCAGAACCTGGAGTAAGGAGCAAACCTAGGCGATTTCGTGGCTGCTGCAAAATTGATTCTTGATTTTTGCCTATCAATATATGCAGGCGATCCATTTCTGAAGAAGAGCCTTTCAGTTGGTCAGTCCCCAAATTATTATTCTGTTCACGTTCGCTTTCAACATTCTGCCGCAATACGACTGCGTCATCATCGTCTATAGAAGATATAGGACTATTTCTTTTTGGCATCATTTTCTCATTCCGGTTATTATTGTCATCTGAGGATGGTGAATTTTGTTTCGCTAAAAGTAAAAATATTATCGTTGCGAAGCATTGATATTTTTATGCACAGGAGGAGCATGACTACTCATGATTTGTCTTTTTTTTTTGGTAATTCCGTCCCCACTTTGAATAAGTTTTCAAATAATTTCCGAGTTTTTCTAAAAAAAATTTAGAATTTCCAAAAGTGCTCAAGGTTTTCAAAATTTCCGAAATTCCCAAAAAAAAATTCATCTACTTTTGAAGTTGATACGACCAAAGTTTGAGACCCAATCCGGTGCATGTCAGTGGATTCGACAGAATTCTACTTGTTTTTCAATTATTATAATTACTTACGAGTTTCTGATATGATATCAGGCCTAGATTCTGGTCGAAAGCTTGAAAATAGGTTTCCTTTAGAGAATACTTGACTCCCACCATTTTCTTGAGTCCACAAGTCTTCGTAATCACTGATTTTATCCCCTAAGTTGCTGCCACAATATACCTGGGGCGACTCAAGTATATCTGATTCTTGATAATGATTTGAATTATTTCTCAATCTGCTCTTTTTCGAGCGGTTGCTCAATGTTTCTGATGGTGAGTTTGAACTCAAACTGTTATGAATATTTTGACTAGATTCTTTGCCGGGATGGTTTCGCCACCGTTTCGAGCTGTGTGATAAAATAGTATTGGTAGGTGTCTTACACTCCCCTTCCGGTGATAAGCGTTTTGAAATATTCTGAAACTAGGAAAGATGGAAGTCCCAACCAATGAAACAATTTGATGATTGAAATTGATTACCTCTGTGTTTGGATTCGTTGTCAAGACATCCCTAACTAATGGGCTTTTCAACTGATGCTCTGATGTTTGCATTGAAAATGTAACAGTTGTAGTTACAGTGAAATTATTCGGTATGTTCCCGTCAGCTAAGGTGGTTTGCCCATCGTGTGGGCTAATAGATTGTTTCGTCCAACGTGGTGGTGGCGCAGGTGGAATCCTTAAGTTCAACGAATTTGGTGGTGTAGGTCGCCGCGAATTGTTTTTATCGGGTTTGTAGGTCTCATTCGTACTTTTCGAGTTGTTTGTATTCGAATTAGAATAATTTACTGGAATATTCAAGTGCTTCTCGAGATCCATTGAGTCTCGATTTTGATGTGCCTTGAACGTGCTTGTTTTACCTACGATACCGGCTTTTGACGTATTATCAACCGGCGACATCGTTGAGGCAATACTGTCGATGGATATAGGGCTTAGTTTTTGATGGCATGTACTTGTAAAGCTGCTTAAACTAGATGCTGTGTCTGATGGTGTGCTAGGACTAAACACGTTTCCATTTGCTATTATCTGTTGACTCGTGACTTTCTGATGCTGTCCACTGAAAACAGTTGTACCGATTCCACTTGATTCGGTTTTTGAAGTTAACGAAACTGGTGTTGGGCTATTATCGTCAACTGATCTTAAATTAGCCAATGGATAACGCCAAAATTCTTGCCCAAGTAACGCAAGCGAAGAGAGATGTTGTCGATTGCTTGCTTCTTGCAATGCTTTGGGTAATGACAATTGAACGGGAAGCTCATCACTATAAAATTAACAAAAAAATATTACTGAAATTTTTTTTTGTAGCATGCTTACAAAGATTATAATGAAATGAAAAAAAAGGATTCGAAAGTTGAACTTTTTTTTATAATATGTATTACTTAATATTAAACTATGTAGTTATTATTAAACTCTTGTACTTGCCAACATTTAGCGTAGTGATCAATTAGAGCTGGTATAGAATTGAATTCAAATCGTGAGCTTTCTAGACTTAAGACGCCTTTTTCCGATATAATTAAGTAGTGTTCGATGTAGGGACCAGTTCCATCGGGCAACCGAACTGAAACAGCCATCGTATTCATTTGACTCGAACCTCGTACAATAAAATTCTATGAAATATCAAAAATAAATTTTTCAAAGGATTAATTGAAATCCTCAAACTAAAATAAATATAAAAAATTTCGTTTAGTTTCAACCAGGCCTCTTCACGATCCCGTGACAGGACTAATAAAGTCTCCGTACCCAAGTCTGGAGAGCGTTGGACGTCGTTGGGACGGCCGTCCATTCGTTTAGTACACAGACTTGAGTACGGAGACTTAAGTTTACTTGTTCTATCACGGAATCGTGAAGAGGCCTGGTTTCAACGCTTATAAAAAAGACTTAACATGAAGACAGGACATTTGATTTTCCACACCAAAAAATGGCATTTTTGCTAGAGGGCGTGATAATTTTCAAAACACACGTCAGAGTCAAAATTTTCATTGATCAAAAAATATGAAAGGTGCACTCCAAATGAGCGTCATGCCAAAATATATAATCCAATGTATTCTCTTTATCTAATCTTCTGTTTCTTTCTAACACTTTCTCCGTCTCTTTCACACTCAAAATCAAGTTGGACGCTATCGAGACGTCTCGATGTTCCATCCATGAAAATCGAAGTGAGAATTTTCTGGCATTCATGGTTCGTTGAGCAAAATAATGGTCAAAATCATTTGATTTCATTTTACTCGAAGGGGAATACGAAATATAGTGGTTTTGAATCTTTAGCCTCCAGAATAAAATCATTTATTTGATATTTTGATAATAAAAGATATTGTTGAATGTGGTGACAAAATTTTGTATAACTCTTGATTATATTTGTATTATCTCTTGATGTTTGCATAATGAACAGTATGAGGGAAGTGATGTCATCTGGTTGATTGAGACATATAATCGATTTGAAATTGACTTTTGGTTGTGTGTTTCTTATGAATTAGTGCGCAGAAGAGCATAGCCATGAAGTAACAAGTGGACCTCAAAGACTTACGCTCATGAAAATATCTTTAGCTAAAATTCAATCACAACGGTCAAATTAAGAAAATTTCGACGAAAAGAGTTTCCCGTTTATATTAGGCAAATAAGTTGTAAATTTCGACGAACATTGTATATTTCAGCCAATCGTTTATCAAACGCTATAAAACCATGCCCGCCTGCGTCGCGTCCTCACTGATATGCAACAAGTATAAACCTCTTGTCTATTTTTATGATATTAAGCCCTGTACTAGTGCCGAAACATATACTCACTCCTTCCTCTTTTCCTTGAAGCAAGTGAACAGCTCCAGCCCTTTGTATTCCTGGCAAAAACCATACTGGATGTGTTAAAGATAAGCGTTCATATAATCCCAAATCACAAGGGGGGTTTGATGTGTCCGTAGCGGTTCCGCTAGAAGAGGTCTCACCTTCGGCCAGATCACCAGCATCTGAGCTTGATACTAGAGATGTATGAGACTGAAATAAAATTGAATTGAATCAATTTCACAGAACATTCAAATATAGCGGAATATATTTATAAGTTCTATCATCCGAATTTCGAAAGCTCGATTAGTATTTTTTCTGAATTTAAATGATTTAAACGTCTTAATTAGACTCTTTTCATCATGAACACAAAATTTTTGGAAAAATTCAAACAAGTGTCATCGATTATGCTCAATTTTATTCTCAGTAACTACTTTTAGAATATATTCGATGGAATTCTGTACATAATACTTCTTTTCTGAAAATTTAGTTAGAAAATTTAGATTTCTTCTGAACTTTCGTATATTTTTCTGAAAAAATTGTAGTTTTGCTGGAAAATCTGTTATTTTATGTCATATTTGTTAGTATTACATTAAAAAGATGACCGCCTTTTGCCCCCCTATTATCAAGGGAACGAAACGTCAATAAAGGTACATATAGTCTCTATTTGAAATATTTGGAAAACGTACTACGTGCACTTTCGTTCTATATTGCGTAGTTAATAACGTTTCGCTCCCTTGCCCATTATTCATAGCTCTGTAAAATTTGGCCCGAAAAGTTAAAAGCGAATCTGATCATTAAGCAAGATTTTTCATACCGTGCTTTCTGCTGATATTTCACGTGTTCCAGGGATAATCATGTTCAAATCATCATTTTTAACATTTGTATTTTCTGAATCTACAGATCCGAGGGCAAAATGTCGTGATTGCTGTAAAAATGTTGTGTCAAGACTGGAATTGAATTCAAAAAAAAAAATATTCAAAATGAATGTATTTTTCAGTATTCAACACATCAATATAATAAAATGGTAAATAGCCGTTTTGTGGTTCCGGTTCAGCCGTGTTGTCACATACAACAGAAACAGAAACCCGCCAAAATTAGCAACAGAAACAGAAAATGGTTTTCAGTTTCTGTTTTTGTTATATCGGACAACACGACTTTCCGGCGTTGTTTCGAGTCCGATGTTCATGAAATATGGATCATTTGAAAGTTCCTGTATCGTACAATCTAATTTTTTTTCTTTACTCTAAGGTAGCAATAATAAAATCAAATTTAAAATCAAAATCCCGTACAATATACATACAAATATACTTATACGGGATGTTTATCGATTCCATTTTTCTGGTGTGTTTGGGAGAGGCTAAACTAAGAATTTTGGTCGAGCCAGAATTTCGTAATTCATTGTAGTCAGCTTTTGAGCCTTAGCCGGTCCAAATGGACTGTTTGTATATTTAATGAGTGTGATACAACAGCGAATATAGGAGTGAAAAAGGTTGGTACCACCACAGATATTCAATTTCAAAATGTAGCAATATTAATCAGTTTTGTTCCCATAATAATAAATGATCGAGATTCACTCCATTGGTTGGATATTGGTGGTGTTTACATGATAAAGAAACGTAAAAATATGTTTGTACTATGTGAGTATATTAAAGACAAGAAATCTGGAAAAACTAGCAAATTGTCAAGTAAACCTGCTATGTAACATTACAAATTATAAATGTAAAATAGTATTCTTTACCAGTTAATATTCGCGCTGGTTTTACTATGTGCAATTTCAGCATAACGTCTTCCCAACGGAACTTCATGTGGGCTAAGTAATTCCATTGACATCCCGGACGTATTGTCATCAACGAGAACCATAGAATCACTCGTCACAGCATCGCATAATATTGCATTCATTGTATTCTTGAATTTCTCACAAAGGAAATAATCTTCAGTTAAGCTCGATTCTTTGCTTTCAATTGAATCACACATTTGTTGACTATTATGGAAAATATTGCCATTTTTATGATCTTTATAATCATTACAAATTTCATCTTCATCGTTTTCCAAATAGTTTACAGGATTTGTTCCATTTGAATTTACAATTTTGCTCAAACAGTATTCAGAACTCTGACGTATATCGTTTCTATCGTCTATGGCATTTAAATGTGATGTCTGGTTATTTTTAACATTTTGATCATCCGGAAAATGTACAATACTCGATCGATTCAAACCAGAAGAGCAATGATGGTCGGCTTTTGATTTGCTATCTGACCTCACAAAATTTTTCTTAAATGTTGCCAATTTGATTGCTTTTCGACTAGTTAGAGTCATTGAAGCTGATAAGGTTGAAATCGAATCCTTATTTAACGTTTCCTCATGGTCTTTTTCATGCAAGTGAAAAGATGTTCGCTGATTCTTTAATTCATTTTTGAGTGCCATATTATCGCTTATTGTGTTGGATGATTTCATGAATGATATTTCGGCCGGTGATAAAAACGAATTGTCTGCTTGAACTGGCGATCGTAACGCAATCATTTGTACATCTTGTGGTGTTGTCGATGATGTTGATGAAGATATTATCGGATGCATTTTATTGTTTAAACAAAATAACAATTCAATAAGCAGTTTTGGAACTGAAGCTTAACGTCAAATTGCGTAGATGAAAGAGTTTTATTCCCCCAAAAAAGAACTCTGCTGTATTCGAACGAATATGGCACTTTTTGAAAACTTTCAACTATAATAATTTGAAATTTAATTACACTTCACTTTTTTCTTCTCGTTTTTCCACTTAATCCTTCATGTCACTATCATCTTTCACGCTCATTCAAATAATATTCATTCTGCAAGTGATACATTACAATTCGTTTGCCGATGTCAATTTGAAATCGATTGCATTAATATTCAATGAATCTTCAGAAAAGTTTCTGCTGATGCAAATAATTGCATTATTTCAAAAATCATGTTGAAATTCATTTTTTTGAACGTAGTGGTGGATAATGAGTAGGATAATACTGTTTTTATTTTTGCTTCAGAATCTTAATTCCGTAATGAGTGATATTCAATTTTGCGTTCTTTACAGCTAAATGTACATTTTGGATGTTTGATATTTTGAAATGAAGTGCACGTTGCATTATTTTTGCAACTGCACGCATGAAAAATATTATTCTTTTTTCTAATTCATTGCAAAATTATGAGTACAATATTTTCATTGTAGTGAAGCGGCACTGGATGCAATGCTTCCGATCAAGTATGCTAGTCTTTCGAATGTTTTGAACGTATTCGCTATTGCGGTCTAATACAGCCATATGGTAGATCAATTTTTGTCGTCTTTCCTCTGGCATGATGCCAGTTCAATTTCATTTGCCGATGGGAATTTTTATAGATTTGAGTAACTTTTATATTCTATGATATTTTGGGAACCGAAAATATTCTCGTGATATATTTTTTCGATCAAATACAATTTTGTTTAGGACATGAATAATATAACAATGGTCAACCTACAAAAAACATGAATTCAGACAGTTTTAAAATTCGTTTTTTTTTAGTGTGAAAAGAACTAATAAAATCGATGGAATATGCACTATGTTGAAATGAGCTCATACTTTATCGGTGTCGAAATCAGATGAATACGAGAGGTGAGTAAGAGGAGAGTCATCACTAGTACCCGTTGCTCGAATACAAATAGGCACTGATTGTCGAGCGTTTAACTTGTTTGATTATCGATGTGCTCCACATAAACATTTACATTTCCTGTTAGCCCCATGAACTCATTCAAACGCCGAACGTTTCTGTTTTCTCGTTTGAATTGAGTTCGATGTGATATTTGATAATCATTATCGGACTAGTATTGACGATTGAAACAATCGAAAAAATCGTAAAATATCGAATTTTTTCAACTTATACGTAATGTGCATTCGATCTCAGTATTTCTAGACTTTCTCGTCTTAGTTTAATTCCATCAATTATTTATTATTTCTTGTTCATTATTTTATATTGAAAAAAAAAAACTCATCCACACACATCATGAGTCATTATTTAAATTTAAATTTTCTATTTTATATTTTACTCATTAAATCTTTTCAAAAATGAGTAACAAAAATACTCGTTCCACACATTGTGAATAGCGGAAAATTGTAGACACAATGTTCTGAATTGAATTCACTGATTTACTGAATGCAATCGAATTCGATTTAATGCAGAGCATCGTTTTGAATATTTTCGGTCAACAAAATATTGAAGTTTAATTCACAAATGCCATGAAATCATCGAAATATTGCGCTGTGGCGATTCATTGTTCATATATTCGACGCACAGTTTCATTATTCAAACTATTTTTTGCGATTTTTCGCAATAATATGTAACCAACGGAATTTTAATCATCACAGCGATTTCTTTCGAATAAAAATCTTACAGCTCTACATATTTATGTTTTGTTTTCTATTTCACAAAGTATGCTGGATTTCTGTTTTTCATTCTTAAAAGCGTTAGATTGTGGATCACAAAACATACACATATCATAGAATATTTATAAAGAGAATGAACGACTGTTTCTCAACACGTCTATGCTCAGCGAACGTTGAACTATAACTGAGAGCATGTTTCACCGACGATGCGTAAAATACACTTTACTCTATTGTAAATGATATATACACACACACACACGAGTGTTTATTCTCGATTTTCAATGTTTGCCCACGATGGTTGCATTGGAAACATGTTGCGTAACATTGATGTTCGATACAATTAGTGTACAACATGATTTGTAACATGTCATATGTTGTATGATATAAAAGGTCATCTGATATGGATGACACTAAATGTTCAATGAGCACACTTTCACTCGAAAGGTTTGAAATCGAACATGTTCAAAACAGAATGTTGAATGAGCTCATTGAAAAGGTCTATAGCAGATTATTATCGTATTATAGAATGTAGAATCTTGCATTCCAGTCATATATGTACATATATATAATAAATATTGTACTGCTTATATTCCCTATTAAACTATGTCTACAACGGTATTTATATTATTGTATTGTACATAGTATATTGTATGTACATGAGCGTAAGGGGAGACAGCCACAAGACATTAACCAAGTCCTTATGTAGTTTTATCAATTTAATACCGACAAATAAATGCAAATGTTACCACAACAACCGTGAATATGCATATGAGTATTTTCTGCAACATTTATGTGTATTAAAAAAAAAAATGAATAAATATAATATTGACTTTTGGTACATTGTACCAACATGGTACATATTTGCTGTAAAACAAGTGCGCTGTAATGCAAGTTGAGCTTATTTCGTTATGTGTCATTTAATGGCTATATTTCATTCACTATAAAGCAATGCACGTATACCAAATACAGATCCGGCTCGTGAAATATAATAGAATACTAGCTAAAAGAACTAAGTCACCAATGTGTACAAATTCAGTCAAATTTAATCAACATATGTATCAGCAGCATGTTGTCTGGCTTCCTGTTCGGCTTACTATTGCATGTAAGATAAGATAAAAGTATTTGAAATATTTAGTTTGTCTGGTCTATTGTCAAGTTATCTATATTTTTGCATAAGCCCTGGGGTGGTGAGGTTTTTTTTTTTTATTGAATCTGCCTTTTATGACTTTTCGTGACGCATCACAGGAACGATGAATCAAAACTTTTGGTTTTTACTTACTTTATTTGGAAAATCACGAGCCGGGCATTTCTAGCTTCAAATAGATATGGATTGCTGATGACATTGCAATTGTCATTGTGCTAAATTTTACATGGTACGCGGTACTTGTTGCTTATCTATGATAATTGCTAAAATATTTATGTTTAGATTAACACTTGAAATCCAATAACTAGCCTTTCATAATGTTAATCTTTTCGAACGTTGGGAAAAAATAGTTCGGAAATACATTCCTGAATCCTTATCATAACCTTATTCGATACTTTATAAGCGAAATTTCTTTCTTTGAAATTGTAATTGATAGCAACAAATGATGTTGAGTGGAACGTATATAAATTCATTCAAAATGCTTTTCAAATCATTTGTCAAGGTTCAAATTTCATTTTTAAAATTGCAATTGCATAATGTATCGGGTGTCTGGTATCAACGACCATACATGCACATAATAATGAATTCTATATTGCTCCGCATTAAAAGCTGAAGCTCTGAATAAATAGATGTCGCCTTCTTTAGACGAGAATTCATTATGTTTCACAATATTCTATATTTTCATTCATATGTTTTATATATTAAAATGTAAAATAATGTAAGATATGTTGAAGCGATCAAGAATAGCGAGCATGAATAAATAAATAAAGTATCGTTTTAAATGAAATTTCGAACAAAATATAGTTTTTATTTGCGATTTGGTCAAAAGAGAAGAATTTGATTTAAAATATTAAACAAGAAGAATGAATTCTCATTCAATCAAATTTTTTAGCAAATGATGACGGAAGAACTTCACTAGTTTCCTGTTTTTCAGTTTTGTTTCTGAAAGATACTCTAACTTTGGTTATAATCTCTTTAGCGGCATCCATAGCGCTTGCAAAAAGTTTCATCATTTGGTCAATGGTTCCATTTGTAATAATTTTTTCTGGTGCATTTACTGTATCGAAATTACTTTGACGTTTTGAACGGATACCCAGATTCAAAAATCGTTTGCGACGTGAGAGATCTGCATTATTTTGCATAGCTGACTTGAACGAATCACCTGATCCAATGGCAAAGTCACTCGAGACCCCTGCTCCCCCTTGAATTATTCACTTTTTTATTTTTTCTTCCAATATAATTCTATGTACATAAATAGAATATAATTTTCACCTGGTGCAGTTATGGTAAATTGCTTCCTCATTGCTGCACCATTCTGCACGAAGGCTGGAATAATGATGAAATCTGTTGTTTTATTTTCAATTTATAGTGCTGATGAGCTAATGTATTGGACTTATATAATTTTTATGCGAAATAATGTTGATATGGCGTGCAGATTATATCGGTTTATTTTTCTCTTCAATTGTCAACTATTTCAATGGCATTTAGATCGTGAGCATTTCCGGTTTTTATTAGTATTGTTCTTAACATTTATTGAATGCTCATTATTAATAACAAAGTTGGAGACTACATATATGTATGTATTTCATATATTCGAAATATTTTTGAATCCATAAGTTTACAAAAATCTATTTGTCAATCAATTGCAGATAAATACATTTTCAAACGTACGACAAACACAAAATATTCAATGAATATTATCAAATTGTGTTTTATACGTAGCTTCATACAAGTATTCATACACAAGTCCGTGTACTAAACGAAAGTGGAGAAGGTGTAATTTGTGTACTGTATATCCTTCATCCTGAATACGAGCCATTTAATTTTAAATAACTTTAAAACAAATATAACCATTTATTTGCTAATTTACCTTTTTTACCTTTATTATAGTAAAAATTCTACCCTGCGTATCTTATAAACAAGGTTTTCTCGTGTATTGATATCATTACTGCGAAAGCAAATTGGAAGTGTTATTCCAGTAAAACAATTTAACTTTGAACATTTCATAACTTTATTGTTATTCTTGTTGCATCAAACCATTTTCATTTTGAATACGACACACAGACAGGGTAACATAGATTACAATGTTGTCTTTGCACATGAATACAGTTTATGATACTAATAAAATTACCATGGTGGTGCTCTTGGGTGGAACGCTATTCTGGTTCTCAGTAAGTGAATGATACTCAAAATTGTTAGGTTTAGCCAATTTATACATTTGACTTAAGCGAATTGGGAACATTACACGTAATTTCGATGTGAAAATTTTTGTTTATGAACAATGCATTATATTTTGTGCAATTATTATCACATACTTTAATATCATATTGTACATTATTTTGAATACGTCTCATCAACCTTGACAATTAAAAGGTTGAATTCTTGAATACTTGTTGAATTCACTTCACGATATTAATATGAGAGCCTCAAAATTGAAACAAGACAAAAGATTCGTCTGATTCAAATGCTTAGAGAAAAAACTTTAAAACAGGACATGGTACTCTCAACGAAAAATAGGACATATATATATTTGTGAAAGATAAAACATGAGATTTAAATTATATGAATGGCTTGTTCTAATTCTAACAAATATATGTCATCTTTTTGTGTTAAAAAGCCTAGTATGTTCTATTTTTACGTTAAGTTCTTTCTTTTAACATTTTAATTAGACAATTTTCTTTATCCGGTACCTATTGGTTTTAAGGCTTTTATAAATACTAACACAATATAAAAAGTTTCAAACGTTTTCCTCGTAATTGATCTATTCGAGCAACTCTTTGAATAACTTATGATGAAGAGAAGAATTTACATCGAAATATTTTTCGATGAGACAGTAAAGAGTGATTCAGTTTTTTGCTCAAATATGGATATAGTGAATACGCATCAACTACAGTTCCAGATTATTTTATTTTAGGCTTCAATTGCACGTCAAATCTCGTAAGGCAACTTCAATGTTACAGAAGCAGAATGCAGCTATAAAATATAACTGTGTTCACGCGATCCTTTCTACACACAATAAAATCTAACGCACAAAAAATAAAAAGACTTCAAACGTGATGAATAAAAATTATGAGCAAATGGGGGCTTTTGGTTCATTTCAAAATTGAAAAACTTCAAAAAAAAAAATTCGTTTCAAAGCTTTTATTCTTTTATTGTAAAAATATTAGTAGCAAAGTTTGTAACTGAGGAAATCTCCAGAGACCAGCAACCAACAAAGTGAGTCACATGTCAGTATGGCATTATCTTTCATTTTCAACAGAGAGTGGCAACAACTTTATTCCGAAATTGTAGAAAAGTCATTCGAAATATAAAACCATGAAAAAATTCATAAAAAAAAAGTCGAAGAAAGCAATAAAAAGATTCACTTATTAATCACAGTAACAATAACAGTAAAAATAACAATAAATGACAAAATGTTAGAGTCCAATATCGATGTAGAAAAAAATACAAAATAATTTACATTCAGATGAGAATTCCCCTACTTCGACGTATCTTGCTTATCCTCATAGACCCTTGTATGCAAGAAAAAAGCAGAAAACCGCCAACAAACAAAATGAAGCGATAAATGGTAACACCAGAATTGGAATCAGAATAATAATCGGCGTACAATTTCCACAAAATCCAAAACTACGTCGGGGGTTCTCCATAGAATGGCAACAAACAAAAATAAAGACAAACAACAATCAAACAAAGTGATAATAACCCAAATGATGAAGTGAAGAATGAATGAGATACAAAAATGTTATGCAGTACAATAAACTGAACATTGAACATTAACAATAAAAACTGAAAATGATGTTCGTTTTGCTTTTAAGATGAAACGAGATAAACCAAGTTTGTATCACTCACAGATTCAAGCAATATTTGAAATCGTTGCAGACATCGTCAGCTTTTTGCAGTAAATTTGCTTCAACATCTTGGTCAGCCTTGTTTACATGGTCCTTACTCATCTCACTTTAATCAAAAACATACATTATTTCAATAGTTTATTATTGGCGTTCATATAAATCGTTGTTGATAATCTGATCCGTATCATTATTATTACCAATCTCTTCAAAGTTTTTTTTTCGTTCAGTTTGTAAAACGTTTGTATCTAAGTTTATTCTGATGTTTAATGTTTTGGGGTCATCTATTTTAGCTGGCTCCTTATCTTACTAATTCGATAGTTGGTTTCTTATCGATATCAATCTTGTTAATTCCGTTCAAATAAATATTGTGTGTATAAATACAATAATTTCTCTTCAAGTTTGTCTATTATATTATGAATCATCTTCAACTTTTTTTTAATTCATAATATTAAAGTAAAATGTATCGGAAATTGAAAAAATATGCTAACAAATGAATAAAGAGGGTAAATAGTTCTGACAAATGGTAAGTTCAAAATATGAACACCATAAAAATATGCTATATGCTTTATTGATATTGACATGCATGTTTTTGTGTTGTAAAAGAAAACTCCTAGTAAAATACCTGATATTTGGTGCGAATATTCATAATCAACCAAACAAAATGAAATTAAATTAAATTCTTTAATTAATTCGTATCGATGCCGGATTCTGATGTTACAGTCCAGATCTGATAACGATTAAAGGTTAAAATAGTAATTCAAATACAATCATATATTTCTAGATTGTTCGTTAAGTTTTGATTGTATTCGAGGAAAAATCTGGAATTCTTTTTATTCATCAGAATATGCAAATTTAAGCTTTTCTAAGAATGTCCTATGGAAATTCGTATAAATTCAAGATTTTATATCGATTTTTGAATATTATAAATGGTAAATCAAATGCTCACCATAACCACACCTGGTCGAGCAAATAATATCGTTTTAATTTCGGTAATCGAGGGAAAACATCACCACAAAAGGGCAACAAATCAATAAAATGATGGAGGGTGAGTTTGAAGGATACATGTTGAGCTCATACTCATTTGCAGAGCACATGCACTCGAAAATTAAATATAAATCAACATTCAACATATAAAAACTTATGAGATGTGGCTGTGACCCAAAGTATGAGGTTGCTATGTTATAGATGAGATCTTGTATGAATGTGTTTTCATGTACTTAATGCTTAGTGTATTTTTAAAAACAACATAAATTTTTTTTTTTCGCAATGATCGTAGCTCATAATTTATAAGAAAAAGAATATATATAAACGTTCTCTAACTACACGTATTTCAGCTGAGAACGTTTATGAAAAAACTTCAATAACTCATAAATCATCTCCTACTGTGCTCGGATTCGTTCAACATTCAGTCACTGTTGAAAGCTCAAAGCATAGCAAGAAAAAGCATAGATTAAAATTGCTGGAATACTAGACGATGTGAACGAGCATTTAAAATGAATTACCCCTAAACTGGAACATATCAGTATTGTGAGTATCTTGTTGAATAGAATGCATAATATAGAAACAGGCACCATTGCGACAGTTGTCGCTATTCTATCTTCATAGCAACATGCTCGGAATTGGATCCTTACCGTTAAAATCAGCAGTTGAGCTTGTTTTACCGAATGAATACCAAAAACATTGTAGGACAACAGAGTCCGAATTATTATTATTTTATACAGACTAATAATGAAGCACAATAAATCAATTCAGCATCC
>GL501487.1:320886-331440 GCA_000149185.1 Mayetiola destructor | reverse complement strand
TTTTTTCTCAATTTTTTCCAATTTTTGTTTCCAATTATACTATTTATAATACCTCACATCAAGCTCTACTACCGAGATTCTCTTGGCAGTGTATTTGACTTTTTGTACAGGAATTTAACAAAAGTGTACAGGAATTCGACAATTTTTCGTACATGAATTTGACAAAACTGTACAGGATTTTCACGGAACTGTACAGAAAAGGTGAAAAAGTTTTCATTTTTATGTGGAATTCTAAATATATACACATACTCATTATCTAATATCACTTCAGTCTAATAGACGTAACCCTAGCGGGGGAACCTCGTTAAAACAACAACAATATTATAAATGAGAGACGAAGGATCATAGATATCCCTTACGGGGAAAAATTCGTTGTTATTTCACCAAAACTAGAAAATACAAAACCCCTATTATGTTTACATTTTCTGAAAGAATTTTTGTCAAATTCCTGTGCAGTTTTGTCAATTTTCTGTACACTTTTGTAAAATTCCTGTACAAGATCATCAAGATGTCAAATTAATGTACAAAGTCTTTTAAACCATATTTGGTCAATTCAACGTCCATTCGTGATTCGTGTAATGATTATTATCAATCACCACGCATTACTACCAAATAACTTAGCAGTGTAAGGGAAAGACTGTTCGAATCTGTATAGTGCTGTCTGCATTTTCAACTAGAGTATAACTTTAGTATAAATATTACGATTCATGCGTATTATTCAAGTATTGATGAAATTGGATCCTATTTAAGTCCTAAGTATCGTAAAAATTATGCCGATAAAATGCTGTCTAGTGATATGCCGCTGGATGTATCCAACCGTCTGACCAACGTTGGTTGTAACCCTTTTCATTCTATTGAGGCCGGCTCAATAGTTTGACGTAAAATGCTGAATATACTATTATTATGCAATTCATGAAGGTAAAATAGTTCAGTTTTCTGTTAAGAAAAAAAAAATCGATGGCTCCGTTCCAATTTCTATATCCTTTTCACTACCTTGTTTAGAATGAATGGGCTCGTGGAAAAGCTTAGCTTAAACCGTTATAAATTTTGTGTTGATTTGCATACAAGTGATGCATTTCTTCGACATGAAACACTCGGACAGAACTAATTCCATTGAAATTCACCAACGAATCATTTCACTATATTCATTCATTTGAATTTACGTTGTGGACTATTACCATTCATGGACCATTTGATGTTCGTATAAAAATGAAGGGAAAGTTTAGTTTCTGTGAACTAGGCAAAATTGATTTTCTTCGTTCTGACTTTTTCTCAATGAATTTGAAGAATGGGAATTTTCTGAACAATAATCTTTTGTGTTTGAATCTTTCAACGAAAAAATATGCCTTTTTTTCTACATTCTAGAATGTAGATTGTATGTGTGTATTGTGTATACACAATAGCTATTGTGAATGCTCGTATTTATCTGATTTTTCCCCATTTTCTTTATCATGGCTGTTTTTCATTTGCAACATTACTGTTGAGGTCGGTAATTTGTTACATCATTTGTTGAAATTAAAAGAGCAAAAGTAATATGAATGTATACAGCAAAATACAAACAACAACAGTTGGTCATTGTTGCTCACAGTCAAGATTATGTCGCCTAAAATTGACGCAACCAAAAAATGAGAAATTTTATATCTTTTCATTTCCATTTTATTTTTTACAAAATGGGAAAGGAAAATGGGAACTGTTCGTTTTTTCATATGATGGTCTTTTGAATAGATACTTTGTTGAAAATGTAGTATTACACAATAGAAACCCGAAATTTATTAAATGCGCGTACATTTTTGAATCTCTATCGAATGAAAAACAATTTATCGGAATGTCATAAAATAAACAAAAGAAATTTTATAAGTAAAACGAAAGTTTTTTCTGCAGAAAACTTCAATGAATTGAGCATACAAACTATTTTCAGCCGATATTGAATGAATGGCACGTTTGCGATGAAAACCCGCTTGGAATTGACGTCAAAAAGTTATGAGGGCTTTTGTTGTATATTGCTGTGCCTGTAAGAGCCACCAAAGTAAGTATGGCTGTGTCTACTGTGTAGGAAAAACGACTTTACCATAATATTTGTATGTATATCTTTGGCAAGTGTATTCGATGCTATAATTAATTAATATATTTTTAGGATCTCAGGATAGTATAAATTTGATGTTGATTTTCAGTAGTTGGCTTATTATTTAGTTTTTGGGCAGACTCAGAACGTACAATACAATATATTGTCTTTTTCGCGGGAAAAAGGGAAAGTCGTTCCCGACGAGGCTTGAAACCTTCAGACTTTGCATTGTTAAAACTTAAAAAAGGAATCCAATGGAAAGCAATTCTCTTAGAATACAACAAAGCGTAAATTCTAGTGTCTACTCTCTACCAAAAAGAAAACGTAGTGCTTTAACGTTCTACGCTATATGCTGCCATTTATCGTTTATGGTTTAAGATTACTTTCAATGAAGATGAGGGAGAGGTTTGGCATCAAAATTACAAATTATTTCGGAATAATGCTCATTTTGGAAGATGAACTGAATGATGCCCTTGTCGGTTAATACTATAGGATTCAGATATACATAAACGTTTGACAAAATGCACCAAATGATAATGATACCTTTGATGGGATTTCGAGCTATTTCCTTAGATGTAATATCGTAGTAAAAATACGATTATTATTTAATATTATAAATTTTGTTTTGTCTGCATCGAGCCCATAAAATTCTCATACCTTTTTACAGCTTATAGGCACGATAAGAACAAATTAATATTGCAGCGTTCTAAGCCGGACATTCGGGGAGAATGTAAAAGGGAAAATTCGGAAACTTGGCAGAAAATCAAATTCTTTTTCTTGAATGGAATTCATTCGGTTTTTGATCCATGTTTTTAAGAGTTTTTCTTCCAAATTACGTATATGTCGATGAATGATTTTCAGCGTTCTTATGTTTTTTGTCGGAATCTATTACTATTCAGAGGACATTGCAATGTGATTTGGTGACGAAAATCGTTCAATTACTCGATTGTTATCACTTGGACTCATAAATATCAGAAAACAAAGTGAAAAGATTTTTGGATGATATTTTCTGAAAATTTTGTCCGATGAACATATATCAGCTATTTACCTTCACATAAATAACTAACAGGAGAATTGATTTGGGGAATTCAACGGTTCGCATACAAAGATTTCTCTTTTGAATGACCCATGATGGCGTGAATAAATAGACAAGTTGATCCATTTTTTTCCACTTATTCTCCTGTGTAGAAGTTACATTTCTATAAGATTTTACTATACAACAATGCAGTTGTATATAAATACGAGCGCTACTGACTTTTGAAGCGCTTCTATCTTACATTTGTTATACCTTAATGTTATATAAACTTTATGTTATTTAGCTTAATGCTCACCTTAAGTTTTGTATTGTCGGAAATGTTGGAAAAGACGCTCGTGGCTGGATAAATCTTGGTGGCGTTGATCGTAAGTCATTCAACATTAGATCCAAGTCTGTTGCTAAAGAATTCAACAACTGCAAAAAATTAAGAAAAAAAATTAATGAGAATATTCAGTCGAAAATCGATAGTTTATTTCGTTTAGTTAAATTTAAGGTTCGGAAATGATAGCTCATTCTACATTTTTATTCAAGACTCAATATGTCCGGACTCCGGAGAATTTCATATTGTTAATAGAACAAGTAATGTGATTCCTCATCCACTTCTTGAGACCGACACATTCCAATTGAAATATATCATCAACTTTAAATATTTTTTTGTTCCCATAAATGAAAACAAAAATTGGTCATAGAAGAATAATAATTCAAATCGTTCAGAAATTGTTCGCACGTTTCGAAGGATAAATAATTATCGGAAAAAGAACAAGAAAAAGATGTGACTTTAGACAAGAAGAAGAAAAAAATGAAACTATTGACTGTTGATGAGTTGCACACTCGAATTAGTCGTGATGGGTTGAATTTAACTCGAATTGCATTCATAGGTAGCTTCGTTTGTCGTTTCTGTATAGTTTTAAAGTATTGTGAATTCAGCGTATTTGTTTATAATGATAATTTATAGATCATCATAATGTTTAATTTATGGAACGTACTGTATTATTGAAAAGATGTATTGAATCGGTTGATAACTTTTTTTTGTCAATCATCACAATTCACCAATCATGAAGTATTCTCTTATAAATATATTAGACATTCAATTAAATTACAATTTGAGCATAAAACATATTGTCTGATCATGAAACATATTCTTGATTATACAGAAATATTCTATCCAAGAATGTGGATTTTTGTGTAGATATTCGTTAGGTATACGTTGACGTTTGAAAAAAAACTACTCAGTCTCTCTGTGTGCATATGTTGATTAATTGTAAACTGACACCATCATGTATGCTATCATTCAGACTAGAGCCGGCTCTGTTCCTCACATTGTGAAACACATGTCAACAGTTAGCAATAATCAATTCGCTGAATTGTATATGAGTCACACAATTATTTTGTACGTACAGCGACACTCGATATTTCGTTTTTTGCTAGTATTGTATTCAGATTCTTTAAGGAAACTGTACCTACCGCAATTGCATCCATAGCCATAGCTGTCGCAAGGATGTTTTTATTTATTTTCGGAATTAGTTGAAATCGAATCACTAAACTTGACTTTGTTCAATTTAAATATGGATTCATTTAAGAGTCATTAACTTCAGTTCAATTTAAGTGCTCTCTTCAGACAGCTTCGCTTAACTGCTCACTTTTTTTTCACTCGTAAACTTTGAATATGTCATTGATCTTTCTCGCACAGCAGACATAAAATGATCTTGAAAATTTGACTCCTTCAAATCAATCTACAATTTTCTGTTTCAAATTTCAATGAGGCTATAGATTGGGACACTTTTTATTCGCTGGGAGCATGATTCAATACGATTCGAATTAAAATTAAGCTAACTTTAAAAATATGCTTCAAATGTTCGATTCACGACTTTTTTTTTGTTTAAAGAATTTTATTATTTTTAGCAATATGATCTAAAAATAAATAATCCGATGCATAGATCTCGGCCGATAGAAGAACATAGTTTTGAGATCTTTTGTACTCTATTAATCGTTTAAAAATTGAATAAATGTTCGGCATACCACAAATGTAAACTGGAAAATTTTTGATGAAAAAATTGCAAACATTTTTTAAAAAGAAGAATTTCTAAGGTCTGTTCGTGTAAGAAGCGCATTTGTTATAATGAATTTAAAATTGCTGCCTTAATTTTCAAAACTACATATCAACTTTTATTATGTATCCATTAAAACACTTTAAATACTTATTAGCGAAGCTGAAAGCACATTAAGAATAAACTCATTCCGCTCACTAGCTAGCTTGGAACATATTAACGCATGGAGAAGTGAACAACATGAGCGTGAAGGCGGAAGGTCAATGTATACAATTAGTTTCGAGATTTCTTCGCGAATCAATCGAATAAATTTTCGGGTCTCAACTTAACTTAATATCAAAAACTAAATGAATAAAAAGGAAAAACGCATCCAAATGTAGAAAGTTAAAGTAAACGAAACAAGAATTTTAATATAAACATTTGAAAGATAAATCCATAGAATTGAAACTGTGTTTTTGCATTTCATTTTATTGAGAACTATTGTATAGCAGTATGATTCAAATAATGACCATTAATCAATCTCGTCGTTCGAAGAATAGGTAGCAGGTCGCCCAAAATCGTTTCAATTGAGAAATCGATATCGTAGGCGTCGTATGCATAATGTATAGGCCGGAATCATTTCATATTCGTATGAGTGCATTAAGCATCATCAGCCAAAATCATTTTTTTTAATATTGATTACAAATCATTAACAACTGTTCAAAATCGATAAGATTTACGAAGGCATATAGTAACGTATTCTCAATGGAAGGAATTATGAGAACTAAGCAGAAAAGATCAAAAATGGTGAAACTTATTTAAATCGGATCGCAATAACTGACTGCTTTATAACCAATTTCAAAGCAAGCACTTCGGCACAAATCACAAACTGAATCACATTTTGCTACGTTCTTTCGCGACGAGTCATATAATAAACCACTAGTTCGAAGAAGACAAAAACGTTCAATGGATGATTCAGCTTCCAAACTCGGAGAGAGAAATGTTTTTTTTTTTCGTTTTACAATACAAAATATGTCTTTGATGCAACTCTATCTCTCATTATTATTTAAAAAGAATAATGCACTGGAATAAAATTACCACATCTCAGTTTAAAACTTTATTTAGAAGAATAGTGAGTCAGTTCAAATGAACATCGCGATCGACCATTTATGACTGAAATCCTTCCAAGTCGTCGTTATTGTACGAATCGTCATGTAGCGCAACAATACATATATAACATATGTTTCGAATCTTTTTCTTGTTGGTTTCGTCATTTATAAGTTTATTTATTCATATATCTGTTCTTTGTCACTGTGTAATTATATGTCACTGAGTATCACGTACATGAATTTTGTAAGTATTGTTTTCTAAAGATAATGCGGATCGTATGTATCTGTGATCATACTATTATAATGTGTTTTCCTTGAGAAAAATTCCTTTTGTTTGATTTAATCAATCTTCTTCGACGAAAGCCAATATTTCTTAAAATTGTGTATATAATTGGGGCTAGGTAATCGTCTCTGAATTTTCAGACGGTATTGTATACGATCGGCTTGAAGAAATAGCAACAACGGAAAACACAATAGAAAGGAAACGTGGCAAACGATTTTTACTTCATGTGTATTATCACATTGAACTTTGAAATTGACAAATCCTATTTTGTGGATATAATATTGTATACAGGGTGACAAGAACTCAAACGTCATCCTGGAAACTCAAGATAGATGGAGTGGTGGGGAACAATATTGCCCACGAAACTATTGTGGAGAGGGGCCTAGTTTGGGAGCTAGATTCCCTCAAGGGTGATAAAATATAATAGAATCATCAAAAATCTCACAAAATCTGGAAAAAAATCCATTTAAACCTGAAATCGTGCTCTTCAATATTTCCGCCCAAAATCTACCCAAATTATTTTTGGAAAAGTTTGGGAATTATCTCAAATGGATAGATCCGACCACTGAAAGTTGGTCAATGCATTAGGGGAGGCCGGGGCTAGGTGGGCCACCGTGATAACTTCATTCCCCTTCAAATATTCCAATGTATATTTTAGCCCGTAGATGTCGCTGACGATCTAAGATTGTGTCAGTCAGTATGCATACTTGCCATGGCAAGCTGATTAGTATGAAGGAAATGACGCTACAGTATAAAACGTGTTTTTGGATGCTAAAAAAAAAATTAATCAATTTTTGGAATTTGTGTTTATAACATTTTTTGTTCATATTTTCTGAAAATGTTACGTGATTAAAGGTAAGTGAGGCCTGTTGTACACGTAGTAGCATTGGATTTCCTTGTTTTTCCCAGGGCCATCAAACTAATCATATAACACTTCGACAGCGCCAGTGTACCTGTGTACTTTAGATAGTGCGGTAGTCTGTGATAATCACAGAATTATCGCTCGGGAACATTTAGCTCAAAAATTCTCAAATATCAACTTTTGGCCCATCTGACATTTGTCACATATGGTGCAAGCCTGAAATTATACATAAACATTGTAGATTCATCACACAAAATAACATGAACGCAAAGACAATTGTCAGATGGCGCCAAAAGTTGATATTTGAGAATATTTCACTTGATAGAACTCTGTGGTGATAATTTGGTACCAGCTTGAATGGGGCTGAATGGGCCACTTTGAATCAAATATCTCTGTCACATCGTCTCCATGAGGAACTTCATTTATTGTTGGACAGCGCCAGTGTACCTGTGTACTTTAGATAGTGCGGTAGTCTGTGATAATCACAGAATTATCGCTCGGGAACATTTAGCTCAAAAATTCTCAAATATCAACTTTTGGCCCATCTGACATTTGTCACATATGGTGCAAGCCTGAAATTATACATAAACATTGTAGATTCATCACACAAAATAATATGAACGCAAAGACAATTGTCAGATGGCGCCAAAAGTTGATATTTGAGAATATTTCACTTGATAGAACTCTGTGGTGATAATTTGGTACCAGCTTGAATGGGGCTGAATGGGCCACTTTGAATCAAATATCTCTGTCACATCGTCTCCATGAGGAACTTCATTTATTGTTGGACCACTCAAGGTGGAGTGAGCGGGGCTAAGTGGGCCGTATTGAGATTTTAACGAGATGTGGAAAAAATAATATTTTCCACCCTCTCCAAGTATAAATCGATGCTAAATATGAAAGCGGAAGAATCAATCTATCGATATAAAGCTTAAGTTCGACTTGACCGTTGAATCTTATGGAAAGTATGGACATTTGAAAAGATCCGGCCCACTTAGCCCCGGCCTCCCCTACTACGCCGATTTCACTTAACATACTGTACAATGTTGGAAAAGACTTGTTGCAGCTTATCCCTATTGCATATGTGCTAATTTGGTTTGTGTCTCAACTAAAGCTCACTTATATCTGTGGAGGTTAACATATATCTGTAAAAGTGTCTTGACTAACATTGGTGTGCATGAATAATGAATAGGGATCGATTTTGACATATTTAAAATAACTTCTTTGAAATTGAAATCTAGAGATGGAATTTCAAACTTACATTTAATGGTGGTTTTTGAATAAAAGATATCTACTTCGACCTAAATCAATCTCTATATTTCATCAATGACTGGATCCTAGTTACATGAATTGTCTATAAATAAATCAAAACGCGTTTAGGTTTACGCGTAAACCTATTGGACTGATTAGCTCATGTTCGGTATTTGTTTGATGTCACAACAACATGTAAACATCAATCGCCATCTGGCGGCAATGATATATATCATGTTTTGACTTAAAATATTTATACATGAATCATATTTTGGATACAGTCATTGTATTTCATAGCACTTTGAAAGCTTGAAAGAATTTGAAAAGGTTTTACAGAATACGAATTCATAAATACCTTCAAAACCATTAAATCTAAAATTGTGTTTATCATCAGGTGCTTTGGCATAAGTTTGCTGTAATATATAAACATTTTAACCAAAATGCTGAATGTTAAAGGTATTAGAATAAGCTGTAAACACAATAGAAAAAGTTTTATGTGGTAATGTGTTTCCATTACAGTTTCTATTTTATCGTTTCACTTAATAAATCCATTTTCGAGTGCCAAAAAAAGCCGCAAATCAAAGGACGAACTTGGAAGTGTTGGAATATTTTAAAATATTCCGAACAAATGTTCGGCCATCAGGGCATTCGCATCTTTTGAACACTTAGATGAACACTTCTTAAAGCCGCAATGTCTTTAATATGTGTCATCTCCGAATGCAAACAATTCTTAAAACATAAAAAAAAACAGTTTTATCGCACCCTCTTTCTTTAAGCATCAAATCCATAATAGATCGTAAGCTATTCGAGACGATATTCTCACGCAACGCATACCTCTCAAATCGGTTATGAAAAATTATCATTTGGTGCCTCTTCCGTTTCAGCACAAGTGCAAAAAATCCCATTGTTAAATGTGAAACATCTTTTTTGTACATCAAAAATGTATTATTGTACGACTTGTGAATTAACGCCGATGGATAAACTGCTAAGAGGGTTGAAAACAAAAATTATTCATAAACAGTTTCAAACAATTTTCCATTTAATGTTTTTCTGGGTGTTCTTGGCAGAATTCATTTAATATGAAAAATGACGGTGAAAACTTCTTGTTTTATTAACGATTTATGCGACGAGGAAATAGCGGATGAAAAAGTTTAATTGTTCGTGAATGTTTATCATGAATGAAGTAGGATTGTTCATAGATAATTCATTAGTTTTTTTTCGAACTCGTCAAATTAGTTAATAATACAAATCGAAATATGGCTTTCATTCAAAACTTTTCACTTACCGACATATAAGCACTCTGAGCCCGTGGCTGATTCCCATTTCTCGGCCTAAAATAAAAATTTGAACTTTTTGAAATATTTTTAGATACGATAAAATGTCATCACAATTTTAAATAATGTCTTTACAGAGAATGTATACCAAATATAATTTACGACTATGAAAAGCTACAGAAAATCGATCATTGCCATTCTCAAGAATTTCGTGGTGAGAAATCTACAGATTACAATTACGCTGATACCACGGTGAAGATTGTTTCTTCATATTTAATGTTTGTGATAACGAGGCGACCGCATTCATAGATAAAATGATTCATTCTTTTCTCAGATATTTATGATAAACTTTTAGTTTTACAATGTTCAGGCGAAAAAATAAGCTATGACTATTATATGCTGGAGATACTTTTCACATGACATGAAAACATAATAATAAGTATAATATGTTATTTTTGTTGAAGAATAAAGATCAATGTATTCGGAAATTACCAACATAAAAAGAAGAAAGAGGTGAAGAAGAAGAACATTATCGGCTCAGCTGTTATCACGCCAACTGTAGCGACTTTTTAATTAGTCGTGATGCTGATGATGGAATGACAACATTCCGAAATGCATTCAAGGTGACTCGATTCATTTCGTTTACTTAG
>GL501487.1:250058-263209 GCA_000149185.1 Mayetiola destructor | reverse complement strand
TTTAGCGCGCTGATGGCTTGTCATCTTTCATTCTGCTATGATTTTTCTGATACAAGTACGTTTGATGTACAGTTTACATGGCTACATAAGTATTTGTCATATCATTCAGACTCAGTTGAATTGTGTTTTCATTGTAAGCAAACTTCATTGGCTATTTTGCATGGAAAATCGTTATAAATATAGAGTTTAATATTTCTGTGAGTGAAATCTGGGAACTCATATATGTATATTTAATATTTTGGAAGATAAAAACACAAATAAAATAGTTCATCTGGAGAGAAATGTCGATGTATATACGATGAGTGTGCGGAGCCATTACCGAAAACGTTCATCATACAATTTTGCATATCGCACATGCGTGAAACAGAGAAACTGAATAGCCGCGACTACCGCACGACACATTCATTCATTTTTCATTAGTGATTTTCGACTTCATAATTCTGTATCAGTTTGTTCTCTACTCCTAAATATTTGGGTTCCACCAATTTCGATAAAGATTCAATGCAATTTAGAGTTCAGTTAAATTCAATTGAATTTTCCGTTCAGAAGGATTTCTTCAGTTTTAATCACGAAATGTGACATTACATTTCTAAAATTAGTGATAATATAAACATTAAAATAAATATTCTGAGTTGATAAAAAATAATTTTGCGGAGGAACTTTATTATGTATGTGAATAATCGACCAGTCTTGATGAATCCTCTTTCGAATTTTGTCCATTTTTTTTTTTGAGCAAATGAATTTCTATGCAACTAATTGAGCTAAATTGCACACTATTTGAAATCATTTGTTTTGTGTTACAACTTTATAGAATTTTATTCATTTAATTCACTTTAATTGATTTCAGTGAGTGTTCATAATTGTTGAATCCAGAACTTTCGTGCAACCGACAGCTTTCATCGTTTTTCAGATATAAAAGTGAAAAAATTCAGAATGGGAAATATACATACAGTTGGACCAAACGAAGCACTAATTGTTTCAGGTAGGCCCATTTTTCACACGGAAAATATTTCAAATGATTTATTATAACAAATTTTTAGTCACATTTTTTTGTTATCTCCCATAACGTCTCGAGATATTCTTATGAATAATCACCGAATAGTGCTCATGTGATTAATTTGATTCAATGTATACGTTAAATATCTGTGAAATACAAAATCTAATTGAGTAAATGTATTACTGTAGGGACTCTGACAGAAGCAAATGAACAAACACGCCTAATATTTTGAATATGAACGAAAATGATTTCGTTGTACATATATTATAACCGATGATGTCACGATATCAATTAAGAATTCCAAGCAATAAAAAACATATACAATCGATTCGATACAAATTTGACGCCTGAATGTAGTTATTGGACTCAAAGTGATGCATTGAACTGTGATAACATGAAATTGAATAAGATGAAATGATGAAATGCTTCAGTGAATAAAAGTTTCAAAATTCAGTATTCAAGTTCCAAATCAATTGCCTGATATTATGATGCCTCATTTGATTCAATTCAAATGCGTTGAATCAAATTCATTCTACATTCACAATGAATGTGCTATGTTAAGAACTCACCTGTGGTGTATCAATCCGGTAACAAGGAAATATAAAATTTTAAGTGAAATCGACATTATTTGCATTGTTTGTTTGCATCGTTGCAAACGCCATTCACAATTCTTTGTCGATTCAATTAGTCAAATAGAAAAATCATCAGATCTCAAACGCTTGATATTAATTATCATATATGGGAAATGTGAATATTCCTTTTCTCCCATTCGCTCATCACCCTTACTCACCCCAATAAACTTAGTTTTTTTTTGTTATATGTACATGGAATATTGAATTTTTTCCTATTTTGATAGAAGAATGTATTAGTATACAGTATACATGCTCCATTTATCAAGTATACCCCTTTACAAGCAAGACAAATATAGACGCATACAACATCCTTGCGTTAGCAACGAACTGCTGAATACTGAATACACAAATGTATATGTATTTGTTTATATCCTATTTGGCACATGCGGTGAGTTTGTTTGAGTTCATGAAAGTGAAAACGTACATGAATATTATGAATCGAAATTTGCTTTGTTTGATTCCGAAAAACGTACATATACTACACGAAATTGTTGTGTGCTTTAATTTAATAAGCAATAACCAGAGTCAGTTGCGTTGAAAAAACAAATTTTTCGATTCATTTTTATTTATAATCTTTAGATTTTAAGTTTTGAATTGGGGTGAGTGGTTTTTTTGGACAGGCGTTGGACTGTGGACACATGATATCCGAAAAATCGATGATCATACCCGAAAAATTGCTATAGTTTTCATTGTTTTGATTTGATTCACCACTTTTGCAAAGTGCTATAACACTTTTTTAGCATCGCTATGGATAAAAAACCATATAGGATATGGCATTATGAGGATGGGCCTTCACAAATCAATCAGCCAATGATTCAAACATGAAAATTCAATTTTCCGCACTGCTTTTTGAATGAACGAAATTCGAAAAACATATCGAAGAAATGTATATACATTTTCTATTTATAAAGTCTTCTGATTATATTTAAACTCTAGCCTAGTATAAACCACTTAGCATACTATCAAAAATGAAACAGATCGTCGATACAAACACATACGCATAGTGTTCTCTCTTTTATTATCTCTTTCCTGGTTTTATGGTTCGGCCGTCGAAAAAATAATAGTCTTGAAAATTCTTTTAAATTAATTACTACATAAATAAGTAAATGAGTAAATGAGTAAATGAATACTTGATTAATAAAAATCTTTAGGTCGATTGATTAATTAAATGATTTGACAATTCCATTTGACTTTGAGCACATCAGCTAACTTATCGCCAATCATGAAACTGACAGCATTAGTATGGGCTGTTATTGGTGCTGGAACAATACTACAGTCAGCAACACGCAATCTTTTGATACCATGAACACGTAGTTTTGAGTCAACTACAGCCATTGGGTCACTAGCCGGCGCCATTCGACAAGAATTTACTTGATGATGTAGCGTACACGACAATGTTCGAATCGAACATCGCCAATAATCGTCGGAACCAAAATGTAAATGCCGACATTGTGGCAAAGGTATGTCGTGTAGTCGAACGCCAAGTTTTTGCATTGCCGGTGATTTTGAAATGCGAATGGCCTCTTTGATACCTTCTAACAATGTTTCTACGTCGTCTGGATTATCAAAATAGTTTGGATAAATACGAGGCCAGTGAAGTGGATTACTATCTTTCAACTCTAAATATCCACGAGATTTTGGGTGAAAACCCATAACAAGCACAGACCAATGGTCCATATTTGGATTATCTAATGGTTTGAATACAATATCATAGATTTCTTGTGTAATTCTCAGTCCACGTCTTAGTCCTGTTCCCTGATCGGACGCTAAACTTCCACTTACAAAAATAAGTTCTGCATCCGGCACATCTGGTGGACCGTCAGAGTTTTTAGTTTTTATGAAATTTAAAGCTTCAACACCACCAATAGAAGTCATCAAGCCTTGTCCCAATAAAAACTGTTTCATTTCACGTATACCGATTTGGTTCACTGATAATGATTCACCAGTAGTATTGGTGATAAACGTTGGTCCAAAATGGCTCATATGATCATACATATTTTGTCCAACGCCCGGTAAATGTTGTATTACCGGTATATTAAACTTTTTCAGTTGATTCTGTGGCCCAATTCCTGACAGCATTAATAGCTGTGGTGAATTAAATGTACCAGCTGATAAAATTACCTGCAAGTTTGAATACAGCATAAGAAATATTAATACATGCATCAGCGATATAATTGTTGTTTGTCTTACTTCTTTTAAAGCAGTCACTTGATACTTTTTTTTATTTTTTACATACTCAACGCCGTACGCCTTTCTACTTGCCGAATCGATTAAAACTCTTGTTACACGAGCCTCTAGCAGAACATGTAAATTGGAACGTGTTTGTACAATTGGATCTATAAACGCAGTTGCTGCACTATGACGATGACCTTTTAAAGTATTTGCTTGGACATAAGAAACACCGATTTGTTGATCACTATTATAATCTGTTTCCCGATGTCCCATTTGTTTTGAGCCTTTCACAAATGCTCGAACAATACGACTTCGCCATGGTACATCTTCAACGCTCAATGAACCATGTTTATTATGATACGGTGAATTTTCTTTCCCACGCAAATTGGCTCGCTCTGATTTTAAAAAATATGGCAGCACGTCTTTATAAGACCATCCCTCATTACCCAATGCAGCCCAGCCATCAAAATCTCTTGGATTTCCTCGATTATAAATCATATAATTTATACTACTTGAGCCGCCCAAAGCCTTTCCTCTTGGCAAAGCACATTTTTGTCCTTCCATACCTTTATGTAATATGTATAAAGATGAATTGATAACAAAAATTGTTGAAATGAAACAATTACCTAAACAAAACCGATCACTTCGCTCTGCCAAATAGTTCCAATTTGATTCAGTTGATTGGAGATATGCTGCCATTGAAGGAATAAAATGTGCTAAGTTTTCGGGTTTCCCCGCCTCCAGAAGTAGGATTTTCCATTTCGGATTTTCCGATAATCGATTAGCTAAAACGCATCCGGCCGGCCCCGAGCCTACAACGATGAACGATCAGCAATTTTTTGAGAATTTTTTGGCCAAACAATGAAGGGATTTTTCGGAAATATTCCAAGCGATGAATTGACTTCCAAATACAAGGCAACTATTCCCAAATACAAGGCAATTTTTCCCAAATACTTACCTACAACGATGAAATCGTATTCCGAATGAATTGCTGGATTTCGACCTTCAATGTTTTGAAAAAAAAAAAAAACAAAAAAAAATTATTTCATTCTTCTTCTATGAAGTCAGATTATTTTACTTTGAGTTCAGGCTCGCGTATGAACCAACGCTCTAAGTATATCATGCGTTCGAGCGCATTTACTCTTTGAGCGCGTTTACTCAAACCAGTTCCGGGTTTTCTTCAATAAACGGTATTTTGACAACAAATCGTTCATCGGCATTTCGATAGGTTGTATCAATAAACAGTTGCTTCGCGCGTTGCTCTGCCACCGTTTGATTTGAAACGATTGGTTTTCGCAATTCCAAAAATCGAGACAAAAGCATATCGAGAATTTTATCGTTTGCATTGTTTGTTAATTTAACGGTTAAGCCTAGAGAAAGTAGATCTGTTATTGGTGTTTGTGAGTGTTTCACATTACCAAAGACGACATAAACGAAACGTGTGTTCTGTACTTTTAACCCGCATTGGCTTTTAACAATGTCTGCCTGTACATATATGTAGATAAAATTTTTAAACAGAAATGCAATGAAATTACCATTTTACTATACTATCAAGTAAACAAGTTCCGAACAGGAATATTAATCGTCAGTTTACTAATGTTCGATGTTATTGACATTGAAACTGCAAGACTAATAATAAAATTCTATTATGAATTATAACAGCCCATCAGATTGTTACATTAATCATAATAATAGACAAAAATAACTGTGTGTGTTGACTTGGAGCAAGAATAAGTAAATAGTTTCAGACTTC
The DNA here is from genome assembly GCA_000149185.1 of Mayetiola destructor. Taxonomy (NCBI): domain Eukaryota; kingdom Metazoa; phylum Arthropoda; class Insecta; order Diptera; family Cecidomyiidae; genus Mayetiola; species Mayetiola destructor. Next base: position 257,655 of record GL501487.1, on the reverse strand, counting down.
TTTAAAACTGTAAAATGTTTACAGTTCAAAACAGTGCTCGATTTGATACCTAAATGTGTGCGTACCTAAAACTCCATACAATCAAGGTTCGAGCCTCTGTGACAAAAATTTGTTCACAATTTTTCCATTATTTTATTTCGAAAAATGAAAATTAATGTTATGCCCGCTCATAACATTATCTGAAAAAATATTGTAAATATACGTTTTTTAAGAGAGTGAAATCGTGCGCATTTGTTCGAGCTCGTGGGTACGACCGTACATTCGTTTAGTACACAGACTTGTGTATGAGTACTTGAATTTACTGATTCTGTTAAAGTATCAAATGAACACTGGTTCAAAAACATACCATTTTGGTTGGCCGCATAATTGAATTGATTAGCATTTAGGCTATTGTAGTTATTATTAAAATCCCAATCGACAACGAATTGTTGATTTGTTTGATTTTGACGCAATTGGTTCAAGAATATTTGAAATTTTGGCGTAAACAGGAATCCATGAATCGCACAACTCTGCCAATTGATCGAAATAGTTATCAAAATCGAAACAATTGACCATCGAAGCATTGCGAATTTTAATTGAGTTATTGAATATTAATTTTATTACTTGAATAGCTATTTTAATAATTTTTTTAAATAATTGTGTGTTTATCTTTGTTCAATTAGACAACTGTATTCCACATGTTCGTATTACTGACTCAACTTTAAAAATGTAACTAAATATTGATTTAAACTGCACCAATAATGAAAACTTGATGAGGTTCTTCTCTTCACATTGACGGTTATTCACTTACTAAACACAACTTTTGAATGATAGCGAGTTTTTCACGATAGCGTTGGTGAAGAGAACAATCCAAAAGAGAAGTGGAAGAAGCTTTCATCAGATTGAGCGTCTCGTTTGCACTGAATGATCTTCCTCAAAAACGAGCAAGCAGAATTCGATAGTACCAAATTCAGAAATATGCACCACAGATCGTATCGAACTTGGAATTGTTATCAAATTCTTTTTGTTGTTTGGATTTGAATGAAAACGTAAAGATTGAAGATCTCTTTTTAGAGAAACTTATTGAGAAAAAAATTTAATTCAGGGAAATTTCTAAAGAAAAATCTTGGAAAAAAATTCCGAATTTTTTTTTCAAAAAACAAAATTTCAAAAAAAAATATCCAAGAAAAATTTTCCAAAAAAAAAAAAATTCCAAATTTTGTTTTTTTTCCAAGATTTTTACCCTGATATTACTTCATCTTTTTAGCTTCATTCACGTTTTAGGGCAAGTTTGTCATCTATTGAAAATTTAATTTTGCTTTTTGTCTTTCTAAAATGACATCCGAATTCATATAACTTGTACACTGAAAAAGTCGAGACAATCTTCATGTTATGACGCAATTTGTATGTTAGAAGCATTTGATCGATAGCATATGAGCGTCACGCATGCATTTTCATATATATTTTGAGGAAAAGTGGAATTGCTCAACGGCGGAGGAAAGAATATCATGTTAAAATTTGCTGCAAACTTGTCAATGGCATTTCATTGATATGATAAATTTGAAATATACCTTTCAAAAAATAATCTCGATTAAAATTATGTCACTCACTAGTCGAAAGAAGTCGTAAAGTAACAGTGGAAAGGCAAACAACAAACATATTTACCAATAAACCAAAGCTGATTAATTTCCTTTTTAGCGCGGAATCAGTTTCATTCGAGAAAAGCTATTCGAATAATAATGGCTCTTTTGAACCATTTCCAATAATATTTAGTTTTCTTCTTCTTCTTTTCTTCAAAATTAACATAACTATCACATAATCTCAAGTTCATTAACAATAAAAAAGCGACATGCTTTATGTAGAAGGTTACCTAGTGTAGCTTACTTTTGAACTTCGGGCCATAAACTCTGGATAACATATGTTGTATTTTTGTTATCTTATGAACTACGGACTATTGCCGGTAGTTTTGTTTACAAACATTTAAATAAAAGCATTAAAATATTCCTATAGATCAATTTCCTCTAACTCATACTTCCACATTTAACTCATTCTACTAACAATGACCAATTATTCATCGGCGATGAACGTTTCTCACTCAGTGAACTGATTATGTTTATTTTCTTTTAATAACCAGAGATGTCGCTGGCAACATTGAAAATTCGATTCTCGATATACATGACCATCGACTATAAACGAGTAGATCATTTTTAAAAATTGCATTGAATTAAAATGGTAAATGATTGGAGTTGTATTAATTAGTAAAATAATTTTGAGGAAAGTGATTCATATAAGCTTTAATTATTTATATTACTTCATAACATCATTTAAATATTTTGTTGTTAAGAGATTATCAACAGTAACCAGTAAATAAAAAGAATCCACTACATATCTAATGTTTTCAAAACAATACGTATATTTTAAAAATGGGAAATTAAGCTATGTAATTTTTTTTTACCGAAATGAAAAGTTGAATGGCTGAACGAACTGGTTTGGTCGATTTCTTTTTGGGAGAAATTATCAGAATTTGTGATTTTTCTTTTGTGGTTTTCTCGTTTACCGCGTACATACATCGCCCGCATTGCTATAAGATACCAATATATTTATAACTGTTGGAAAGCCGGAATGAACAAGATATAAAATAAAATATTCTCGCTTTTCAAACAGAAATTAATGAACCTTTGCGTCAAGGTTATATTGTATTTTCGATGAACTGTTATGTTGACTGTATATGAATTATTTCAAATCAGTGAGTAGCGGATTATAGAATAAAACATTTCCGCAAAATTTAACTCCAGCACGCCATTGTTCACTTTATTAATTTCATTGCGTTGTGTTTGAAAGAATTTATTCGTGAACAAAAATAAAACTATTGAATTTTTGATGACTTACATTTGCTCTGGTGTCTTGTTATTTTATGGAAATTTTTATTATTTGGTTACTTTCCTCGATTCGGATCTACAAGTGACCTATGATTCGAATTCTGTCACATCAGAAAATGAACACTATCATTGTGAATTTCAACTTTAATTCATAATTATAATTATTTGAAAATTAAAATGTTTCATTCTAAATGAGACCAATTTCGAATAATGATATGGTGTTTCTCAAACTGTTTTGATCTACAAGGTCTCTTAATAAACATTTGTTCTATGATAATTTCTGGTATACTTTCAATTACTTGATTTGACTCGATTAAGCCAAACGACATTATAAAAAATTATTCCAGTCCTCTTTAATCATATCGGCTCCTTTTTCGGCAATCATGTAAACTGGTGCATTCGGGTGACCAGCTACAATCGTTGGCACTGTATATCGAAATTGTTATTTGATGTCAACTTTTATTTTCAACAATAAAATGTAACTGTCCGAACTTACTTATACTAGCGTCTATAACTCTCAAATTTTGGATTCCATGAACACGTAAACGTGGATCTACCACTGACGTCTTATCATGACTTGGACCCATTTTACAGGTGCCGGAATAGTGATAAATAGTGACTGCATGCAAATTAAATAAATTGTATTTGAAATTAAAAGTAAAATTAATTATATGATATTAAAATGGCGGTAAATACATGTGAAATGTCTCGTGAAGCATGCCCAATATTCATCAGTTCCAAACCCAAGGTGCTTACAAGCTGGCGGCGGTGCTTTATGAATTCGTGCATTGATTTTTTTCATTGATGGCATTTCCAAAATTTCAAGCAATTTTTTAATTCCTTTAACAGATACATTTATATCGTATCCCTCAGGATCTGTAAAATAGTTTGCGTATATTTTCGGATAAACGAAAGGGTTTTTGTTTTTTAGCAAAATTCGACCGCGGCTTTTGGGTCTCAACACCATAGGAAAGACCATGAATGCATTTGTTTGGCGTGCAATTAAATCGCCAAACATTTCATTTATTAATTCGTCACGAAAATTGAAATTGTTTCGCAAAACATCAAATGAATAAATTGAGCCACCAATTTGAAGTAATTCCATGTCCGGCCATCCATCCAAGTCTTTTTCATTTTCCAAATCTAAAAATACTAAAGATTCACAGCCCCCCACAGATGTAAGAGGTCCCTTGCCTTGTTGAAAATCAACAAAATCTTGTGCGCCAAGCACATTTGGTCCAAGTGTGCTAACATTTACTTTGATTGTTAAGGCACCGGCCGCGGTATGATCCATCAGATTGTATCCGACTGGTAAATCAACGATCGGCTTGATATTTACACTTCGCAAGTGATCGGCAGGGCCGATACCTGAAAGCATCAGTAGTTGTGGAGAATTTATTGCACCAGCACTTAAAATAACTTCTTTAGTTGCAAAAACTGTATGTTTTTTTCCATTTTTTGAATATTGCACTCCATACGCAGCTTTTGTATTCGGATCAATTAAAACTTTTGTTACGAATGCCATTTTTCTGATATAAAGATTCTTCCGAGTTTTAATAGGATACAAGTAGCCCACATTTGACGAAACACGTGCACCGTTAGATGTAGATGTTTGTAAAAATGAGGCACTAACTTGTTGTCGACCATTATAGTCGACGTCTGGAAAACCCATTTCTCGAGCCGCTTTCATAAAATGTTTTGCCGATTTTGATTTCCATGGCACTTCGGAAACCGTGATTGGACCATCTTTACCACGCATATATGGATTGGCATTCTTAATAACAGCTTTTTCCGATTTCATAAAATATGGTAAAACTTCATTATAGCTCCATCCGGGATTGCCGAAACTGGCCCATAGATCAAAATCTCGACGATTACCCCGTGTGAATATCATGTAATTTAGTACAGATGACCCACCCATAACACGACCTCTTGGCCAATGACACCTGATTCAAAAATTAATAATTTTTTAAAATTAATATATTCAAAATTAATGTAACATCAAACTAAGCCGGCGATACCACGAGAGAATAGGAGGAAAATAGCTTTTTATATATAGCTATTTATGTTATTAATTTTCATTATTAAACTTATGTTTGGAAACAGTTTGGTTAATAAAAAAAATAAATTCGCTGAATGCTTTTCGTTTTCACATTGAAAGACTTTGTTTCATCTTCAAAAGCAAACCTCTATAGACTTTCTGAAATTTTCTCTTACATATTGCAAATTTTTCTATCCTCTTTTCCCTTTCTCTCCGAAGACTCAAAAATGTCTTGTTGACTCAGTAAATGGGGTTTTCGATAAATAATAATTTATTTGTTTATTTAAACCTGTTATTCTTCATAGCTAAACACGAAGAATTACTGCTTTGCACTTTATAAGCCCAGTTTACATCATTATTCAACTGCAGAAAGTTCACCAGCAATGGAATATCCATTAATAAATTCTCTTGACCGCCAGCTTCGAGCAGAAGAACTATCGAATTATTCAAAACAAAATTTATTACAATGGTTTCGATAAAATCTTCTTATTCACGTTTTCACAATACTTTTGATGTTAAAATAATATCCTATATTAAGGACAAAATCGATTTTACCTTTCCAATTTGGGTTCTCCGACAAACGTGAAGCTAATGCACAACCAGATGAACCTATCCGATCAAATTACCATAAAAAATTGAACATCTTTTTCAATCGATTTCAGCACTTGAAATTACCTGCACCAACAATTATAAAATCGAATTGTGTTCGACTGCCATCTTTAGATTCATCAAGATCTTCTAAGGCTGCATTCCTTTGACCACGATACAAAAAATTCAGCAAAGATGAAATCAATTGCCCCTTTACACATTTATCCAAACACAAATATACCACAATAAATATTATCACATAATTTCTATATAATTTCATCTTGGCGTATGAATTTCAAAAACTAAAAAAGAAAAATCCCTTCGAGTACAAATATATAGTTTATTATTAATAATTTTGGCAGTGAAAAACTCAATGAACAACTTTTATCATAATGTTCAATGACTTTATTTCATATTATACAGATTAGAGAATCCGTGACAGTATCAGCTGACCAGTCGTATCTGAACAGCTATATAGAATGAAATGAACTATCAGTATGTTCATTCTGCTGTTCTTAAATGAAGCAAAAAGTTCTACCGATTTCACATTACACACACATGCGTGTCTTTGTTTTTTTTTGCGTATGAACAAAGTCACAAAAGAGTTAATATGATAATGTAGCTCAGCCAAAATGAAATGAGCTGTACAATCAATACACAAGTATTTTAGTTAAATAATTTCTTATATTTTGCTGTGTAGTGATGAGTAGATTCTAGTGTTGAGAATAAACCAGGTTGTTGCATTGAATAGAGACAAAAAAGTCAGGCGCGTTCCTGAGTTCCAACCGGTCAGCTTACCCATTGATATCAAACTGGAATATACATATTATAAATGAGTTTATTTTTCAGTGATTTTCTATGAAGATTTTGAACACATTTCTTGTCAATATGTCAAATTTCTCGTTCTTAATGATGTTCACCAGTCCATTCATGGATTTATCCATATACCTCGATCAAACGTGACAATAACGCGTTTTTCGAAAACATTTTATATACTCAGGTGACTTAAGCACTGGTTTTGCGACGGCTATCCGACAATACCAATCAAAATTAGATGAGAAAGAGAGACAGAAAGTCCATATTTTAAAAGGTATTATTTCAATTTGATTGCGTCTGTGAATTATTCATTCGAACTAAAACCAGAATCATGCGTGTGTTTGTCGGGTTTTTTTTTCGTCATTTATTTTTAACGAATGTCATCAAGGCACTTTTGTGGTTTAGGTATTTCTTCTTCTCTGTTTTATCAAATATCTCGAGAAAAAGTCCTGAATTTTGGAATATTTCCCTGTTAATGATTGATGATCTATTTTCGGAAATCGCGGTCCTATTCCCAAAAATGGCAGTCTTTTTCAAAAAAAGATGTGGACAAAATAAAACTGGTCACCGAATTTATGAAAATGGCGGCCTAATTTCTCGAAATGGCGGCCAAATTTCCAAAAAATGGCGGTCTTTTTTAACAGATTTGGCGGCCGTAAAAATTGAAAAGATTACTCAATTTCCGAAAATGGCGGCCTAATTATTCTTTAAAAAAAAATCGCCACTATCCGGAGAGCCTTTCAATATTCTGAATAAAGTTTGGTTAAGGTATTTTATTTCGATTGGATCAATATTTTTTATAAAATATCCAGAATCTGGATTAAAGAATGCGTAGGAAATTTATATTTATATAATAATAATTTGACTCTTAAAATAAGTTTGTTGATTGTCGACTCAAAATTGATTATTATTCATGGGAGAACTATTTTTCAAATCGAAATATCTAAACGAACATCATATTAACTTTGCATACGTTTTTACATCAGCTTCGCGGTTAAGAAAATATATGTATTATATATGTATATTGTCAACAGATAGCCATAAAAAATGGAAATTCAATGCGTCAATGTTTTTGATTATGTTCGTATCTTACGTGATCATGAACCGACGGAAAAAAGAAGATAATAAAGAAGCTCTCCAATTTTGATAGGATAATTGAACATGCACTGAGAACATATGGCGTTTCTCTCAACGAAGATCTCGTAATTTATGGTACATATTTGGCTTCCGTCAACACACATTGAATGTTTATTGAGAAGTTTGTATTTTGTATTCGTGCGAAACTGATACAACG
>GL501487.1:234535-245253 GCA_000149185.1 Mayetiola destructor | reverse complement strand
ATTTAATTCGTTTATTTGGCTATATTATGTACTTTTACTCTAAGCATCAGTCGCAGGGTTCATACGTAATTATTTCCTTGAGCACTAAATGAAAAACAAATAACGCGATATGTTTTGAATCAGTGTCCTCAAAATTAACTCAAACTATGCCTGCATACGAGGAGCGATTTTGTTTTCGAAACATATCGAATTCTTATGGCACTTACATTTGCATTTTCGTAATATTATCATCAATAGATCTTTCTAGTCTATCATTGTTACGAGTGCCATTTCATAGTCAATGCGACGTAGCTGAGATAATAAATAATAATGATTACCTAATAATAATATTTTCCGAAATCTTCAATGAAATTGATCAGTCTAATTACTATTTAACAATATAATTTCATCATTTTTACTATATTTATATATTCATCTTTCGATTTATCAGTTTAAAATAATTTAATATGGATTTGATGATTTTTTTCGAGAGTCTTAAATATCCACCCGCAATGTATGTTGCCCTTTTTATTTATATGGACTATGTAAATTTTTACTATTCTATTATTCGGACAGTGTATGATGTCAACCAATCTTGTTTAACTAGGTCAGCTCCTTTCTCTCCAACCATTATTGCGGGTGCGTTTGTATTTCCACTAGGAATTGTTGGCATTCTAAAAATGATATGATTCATTATTTAATTGAATTTTGGAGATTCGAAACGGAAACTAATAACACATACATGCTTGCATCAATAACACGTAATCCTTTGATGCCATAGACACGTAATCTTGGATCTACAACTGCTTTTAAATCGCTGGGTGGTCCCATTTTGCAAGTACCAACCGGATGATAAATTGTCATTGAAATCTAAAAAAATAAAACGGTTTCGAGGATTAAAACACACTATTTCGAACTGGTTTCCGAATGAAAACACTCGCATTTCTCAACTTATGTCAATATTTAAAATTTCAGATCGATCAAAATACAAAGTTATTGTAATTTTTAAGTCAAATGTCGGTCACGAAAAAACATCGATGGTTGGAAATTTTGAAAAATAATTTGTTTAGAAAAAAAATTTTTTTAACCGTATGTCCTCAGAAACATTCAAATGTACAATGTACATAGCCCGAAAAAATCATTATTCTTCGGTGAATCTTTCCGATCACAACAGCAACAACTTCCGAAACCAATTCTTGTTCCGCACATTATGTTTAGTGGAAAAATAATATTATTCATACATAAATAAATTCAAATTCAAATAAAAATACCGTTCGTATGTGGCACTCAATATATTCATCAGAAAGAAATTTCAAATGTTTGCAGTTTGGTAGTGGGATCCGATGTATACGGGAACCAAATTGTTTGAATACTTTTGTTTCTTCTGCTACACGTAAGGCAATTTTTGCTCCTTGCACTAATGTATCTATATCAAATCTGTCACTGAAGTAGTTAGGATCCATAATTGGAAAGTCCCATGGATTTTTGCTACGCAAACGCACCCAACCTCGGGAACGTGGCCTCAAAAGCAACGGCATTATAGACCAAGCGTCTTTATTTGCTATCGGTGCATACACTGCTTGATAAAGGCTATCTTTCAAGCCAAGAACTCGTCGAATCCTTGCGCCAGCATCTGAATTTACTGATGCTGGTGCCATATGGAATTGTATATCGGGCCAGTCAATCGAGTGATTACCGTATTTTGTTGTAACAAAAGCTAATCCCTCTACACCACCGAGTGTAGTCATTGGACCACGTTCATTCAGAACATACTGATTGGTCGTAGTGGCAGGGTTGAAACGATCCTTGGAAATTTGAATTAAATCGTGAGATTAAGAAGATTCATTCATTTAAATACAGTAAAATATTTTTACCTGAATAATTGCAATTGGTTTGTCAACCAAAAATGTTAATCCACCCATTCCTACGTGATCTTGAAGGTTTTCACCAACCGGCAAGTCCTTCAACACACTTATTCCAAGCTCTTCTAAATGACTTCTCGGTCCGATCCCAGACAGCATAAGAATTTGTGGAGTGTTGATTGACCCTGCTGATAGAATAACCTCCCGGCGCGCCGATATTCTATATCGTTTACCATATCGAACAAATTCAACGCCGGTGGCTTGCATCTTCACTTGGTCGATCGAAAGTTTAGTGACATGTGCATTCATCGCAACATGTAGATTATTTCTATTTATTCAATACGATATTAACAGTATTTTCTGTAAAATTGGAGGATTACATTATGCGATAAACATACCTCAATCGAACTGGACGAATGAATGCTTTGGCCGTACTGCATCGGCTGCCACGACGAATTGTGCCTTGCGCGATCATAAATCCTTGCTGTTTCGCTCCATTAATATCACGGTTTTCATAGCCCAATTCTGTGCCTGCTTCAACGAATGCAGCTACCAATGGTGTATGCCAGGGTGACTCTTGAACAGTTAAATAACCTCCTTTTGCATGATATGGTGCCCTTGCCAAATATGGATTTCGGTTATCTTCGGACTTTTTGAAATAATGTAACGCACTATTCCAGCCCCAACCAGTATTGCCAAGTGATTCCCATAAGTCATAATCGTTTTTATTCCCTCGTACATATAGCATATAATTCAGGACCTACAAATATTCAATCAAAAAAAAATAATATCAAAACGCCTTTTTCTATTTTAAATGTTTAAAATGAGTAAATTATCGTATTCTTACCGAAGATCCACCAAGCACTTTTCCGCGAGGCCAATTACACCTGTTATTTTTCATTCCTAAACAGGATTTATTGCTAGGCTCAGTTTTATAGCCCCAATCTAATTTGCTCAGTTGTAAATAAGCAGCAAGCGATGGAACCTTGTACAATAAAATATTTTATAGTTCTAACAATTAAAGGAATCATTTTTACGTTGCTTACATCAGATATTTCATTTTCATCTGGACCTGCTTCTAGTAGCAAGATACGCCAATGTTTTATTTCACTCAATCGATTGGCAACTACAGCTCCCGCAGAGCCTAAAATAAAGACAATATGAAGTTGTTATGAATCATTTCAAATATAAAGAAGTTTACTCACCTGCACCGATAACAATAAAATCGTATTGTGCGTATAAAGTTTTTTTGATCGATAGGTCTCGATTCTGGATCAACGCGATCATATCGATAATATGAGATAGCAGCTAACAATAACGGTATCAACCACAGACTAGTCGTCACAACACCAAAAGTTGACTTTATCACGGTCGATGCAATTAAAATGTTCAATACCATATCGTTGTAGAGAGATTTTAAGCTTTCTCAATGAAACATTTATTTCTACGGTACCAGCTTTGTGTGGTTTTAAAGGGTTTTTTTGTTAATTTTTTTTTAATCTGTGTCTTTTTGCAGAACTCTTTTTGAGTAAATTATCGTATTCTTACCGAAGATCCACCAAGCACTTTTCCGCGAGGCCAATTACACCTGTTATTTTTCATTCCTAAACAGGATTTATTGCTAGGCTCAGTTTTATAGCCCCAATCTAATTTGCTCAGTTGTAAATAAGCAGCAAGCGATGGAACCTTGTACAATAAAATATTTTATAGTTCTAACAATTAAAGGAATCATTTTTACGTTGCTTACATCAGATATTTCATTTTCATCTGGACCTGCTTCTAGTAGCAAGATACGCCAATGTTTTATTTCACTCAATCGATTGGCAACTACAGCTCCCGCAGAGCCTAAAATAAAGACAATATGAAGTTGTTATGAATCATTTCAAATATAAAGAAGTTTACTCACCTGCACCGATAACAATAAAATCGTATTGTGCGTATAAAGTTTTTTGATCGATAGGTCTCGATTCTGGATCAACGCGATCATATCGATAATATGAGATAGCAGCTAACAATAACGGTATCAACCACAGACTAGTCGTCACAACACCAAAAGTTGACTTTATCACGGTCGATGCAATTAAAATGTTCAATACCATATCGTTGTAGAGAGATTTTAAGCTTTCTCAATGAAACATTTATTTCTACGGTACCAGCTTTGTGTGGTTTTAAAGGGTTTTTTTGTTAATTTTTTTTTAATCTGTGTCTTTTTGCAGAACTCTTTTTTCTTTTCCACTTCACTGAACCTTGTAATTTATTGTCAAAATCCGTTTCTTTCAGTTCTTTTGATTGTGTAATTCATGCTTAAGATGTGACTTTCAACCGATTGATCTATTCCGCTTATTTTTGAACAAAAAGAAATAGGAAAGTTACTTAAAATCGTTCTTCACATTCACCAAATGGGTTTTTCATAAACTGAGAGAAGTCATTTTCGCGAATCCTTTGATTAAATGAAAGAATTTGTTTTTTTTTTTCGCTACAAATATTACACTTTCAAACTCACTCACTCACTTTCTCTTTTGAGTTTTGAATACTCACTGAAGATGATAGCATCGCTATCGAAATGCGTATCTGAGTTAATCTCTAATAAAAGTGTAATATTTGTAGAAAAAAAATAAATTCTTTCATTTAATTTCTGAAGTTACCAGGGGGCGGCACCCTCAATTGTAATGGTGACAGTTGAACTGTTTTTCTTGAGCTCTAAACATAGCCCTAAAAAACATATGAGAGGGTGGGACACAAAATAGTATTCGTTATGAGCTAGAACATAGCATAGCCGTCATGTTAGAAGAAGAAGAAGCAGTATCGTGGACAGCCGATGCCACCCCCTGGAAATTACACGAAAATCTTTTGAAGCAATTTAAACCTTTGATAAAAATATATTGAGTTCAATACTATTGTCTAAGTAAACAAGAAATGATAAAAGCAAACAATGATGGTACCTTGTCTGTGTACAGTGAACAATATTTTTCAAACCAAGGACAAACTTCCAGCAAGTTAAAGGTCGTAGAATTCACACAAATACCGAAATGCATGCTATTGTTTTCGCTCTAAATAACGCTTCGAAATCCATTGTTTCTTCCAAAACAATAACACAATGCGAGCGTTGAAAATAATATAATAGTATGTGACGAAGATCAGTATGCTCGAATATGGAAAAATTGTGTACAATACAGAAAGATATACTGCATGTACAATGCACCTATCCAAAGAAAAGCAATGAATCAATAATTCATCCGTAAATTTAAAAGTTACGCTCTTGATGCGTGAAACTGTTGAATGATTATTAAACAATAAAAAAGTAGCAATAAAATGAGACGAGTGTTATTCAATTATTATTTTGTAATATCATTTTTGCTCTGTATCGTGCTCATTCGGTGTCATCAAACCAGTTCATTCGAATACTTTGTTTCAATACACCTCTTGTTGAATTCAATTTCGATTTGGGAGAAAGTCGTATGCCATGTAACTTGAAATTCGATTTGCAAATAGCTATCGCATGATTGATTCAGATGGATCGGGAATTTGCTAAAAATTACATTATATATACACTATTAACAGCTCCATTAATTGTGTTTTTGTTGTCATCACTATGGTTCGTTGATTCGTCGTGAAATGGCTTGTGTGTTGAAAGCACAGTTGAATGCATGAAGTTGCTGTTACCACTGTTCACCTAAGAATCATTTGGTGAGTAGTAAAAATTCCAGTTTTAACACAAACGAATGAAAAGTCAAATATAAATAATTTCACAAAAGCAAACATACTCAAGATTCATCTTTGAAGTTTTTGTTTTTATTTTACATAACCGGAATAATGTCCAGCAGAAAAAAAAACAAAATTCCACGGAACTAAGAAAAAAATCTATAAACTCATTTAAGTGTTATTATCCATCAAAAACTAATATTCAAAACTTTTGATCCATTTTTTGTATGCCATTCAGACCTAAGATTTCTCAATGTAAAGTGAAAAAACGATCGAAAGAAAATTGTACACGCGATTCAGCTTTAAAGGCACACCTTCTTGAGCGCGATTATAATTTCGTGATCTTTCAACAATAACACGAAATTTTTACGAATTATCTTCAAACCGCATTTCTCAACGTGTGTTCGGTGAGAAGTGGTGGTAAAAGTGAAAATACAAACATAAACGTAACCGATTGGATTTCATGATTTAATTTGAGTATGTATCTCTTGTATTTGAGCAAGATCGCTGATATCTTGACAATTTCGAATTGAAACATTGAAAAATGTATTTTTTTTAAATGTGTCTTATGGCGGGAAAATGGCTATCAAATTGAATAATTGCATACTTTGTTCAAATGTCACCGGCAATAAGCAAAGTAAAAATACTAACTATTTAAACTAGACTATACGTTATCGATGTTCATCGCTTATTATTAGTTGTATAACAGATAGCAAAGATTTGTTTCTTCACAGGTGCATACTATGCACTGCATAGGCTGGTATAATATTTTGATCACAAAATATTTCGACAATTTTTCCATAGTATTTCTACTAGAAGATGATAAGGATTCTACTATAACGTTAGATTTTAGCAACATTTATTATTTTTAGAAAGATGCCGCTAAATTGATCGAAACATGCCTCGTGGAATTCATTTTCAGTCAATTTAAGTTAATATACAGTCTTAAATGATGACAAAACAATGTCTCTCTGTCTCAAGACTTGTGTAATCAATCCCCAAAATTAAATTTACATTGATTACAAGATAATTAAGCCCAAAATTTCGGAAAAGGCACATAAATATGTAAAAAACAGTAAATTCATCTGCTTTGGATCAGGTTCGTCGTGTTATGTTTGCTAGTTTTACATCAGTTTTCATTCATAAACTAATATAATATAATTTCAATCATTGATCTCTGCTATTCGAAATCGGATCAGTTTCATTAATTGAATAGTTTTCACTGATCATTTTGATAAGTTATTGTTTAGAATAACATGAGAATGATGATTCGAAGGAAGTTTCATGTCGTTTTTTCTCAACGTATTTCTTAACATAATATTTTTGTAATGGCTTAAATGTTACGCAAGGAAACGTCTCATAATACGTGAATTGACTTTCAATTTCACCGCAAAGCAAACTTTTACGATTTGGCAGAAAAAGAAGAGTACAAATTAGATTCATTTTCTGTAGGCCTTGAGCATGAATGCCATAAGCCAAAACACTTAACAACAATGATGAATGATATAACATATGCACTAGATAGCATCTGGCTGTCACTTAATAACCGATTATCTTGTCAACGATGCACAAAAATAGGTAATCACTGCTTTCACATTTTTAATCAGAATATCAATTTCCATTGTCCATAATTGATTTACAAGTTCTAAATTCTCACAAATTTTACAAGCGCTAATAACATTTTTGAATTTTTTTTATTTTTTTTCGCATTCGATACAGCATTTGCCAAAAGAACAATACGATAGTTTGAATTATTTAGACAAAAAAGGTACCGGTGACGCCTTCATTCGGATGTCACTGACATATTACTGCCAGGCTCTATTGGCTATGGCTGTCATCATTATCACATTTTTTCAAATATCATTTTCAATATTAATGAATGTTCATTTCTCTAGAAGCTTATTTTAAGCAAATAAACGAATGTACAACTGTCGAAACTGAACGGATTCAATGAAAACAATCTATTATGTAATGAACAGTTTATGTATTCGACTCAGCAAACGAGCACCGAATAAAAATGGTTTTGGCTTTCTATTTATTTCCTTGAAAAGAAAGCCTTATGATTTCAATGGTGAATGACAAAATACTCGTTTTCCGAAAGTAATGAACACGTAATGAATTATTATTATTATTTATTTAGTTGTGAACCATATTTTTGTTATTCAGCTACCTTATTATTAAACAATTTTTCACGCTGCAATACGCTTATCGCAATATTGCAATCCACTGAGAAGAAAAAGTGTATTAAGCCACTACACTGTATGCCGGAAATAATATTGGATTTATAAATTCACTTTTAAAATCAATATCATCGCTTGAATTATGGATAAAAATCTCAAGTTTTGAAGTAGTGGTCTGCCATTTATATTTCCGTGCGTCTAGCTCAAACAATTCAAATTAACTGATCGCACTGTTTTTGAACACTGGAATCACAGTACACGATGGTATATTACCATTCAACATAGCGCGCGCACACACACACACACACAACAAACAAAAGGAGATCTGAAGAAAGGCAGCAACAACACACAGAACTGAAAACATCCAATTCCACTCAATGTGTGCATAGTAGGCACACCACTCTGAGATTACGACATTTTACGCCATATGAACGATATCGCATACATGCATGCATAGAAAAATTTGGAGAGGGGCCTCTTCAATCCACTTACAAACCTCGGATATGACGACCAGAGGTTTTTCGAAAGTTTATGCATCCATGGATGTGTAAGTTATCACGTATCCAAGAAAAAGAATAGAAATGTTGAAATGTCGAAAAATAAACAAGTTATTTCGAGAGAAAAAAAAATCTTCTGCTACTTCCTAATTCGTTAGATAATAATAGTTGTACAATTCTTCGGATGACCGGCTTGTGTATTCATGAATAACTTTTATACCGACCTTACGAGTTTCATCATTGCGCAACCAAAATTTGACTCAAATCAAAACACGTGCAGCCTATCACAACCGCATGAGTAGAGCTTCGAATGATTGAGGGAATTCCGAACACTTTTGTTCGCTCGTATTGATATGCTAGAAACATATCAATGGAGGTAAAAGTGAATACATACATACAATTACAATATTAATCGAATAAAATTATATCATGTCTTGTCATTCTTACAATTTTTTTCGATAGCTCAATTCGAATTAAAATCACAAAAAATAGCCATTTGAATTTTAATTAATTCGTATTAAAGTCGGTCATCCAATAAAACACGTAATATCATACGAAAACTGTTTATTGATACTTTTTATTCATTTTATTGAGCATTTTTGATCCATCAAATCTTACAGAGTTATGATGATGCATTATTTGTATTGAATGTGGTTCATGTTAGCGAATGAATGAATCGGAATCAATTTAATATTGTTTCCCTATAAAATCTTTTTGTTGTTATTTATTTTAAACCGAAATAACAGATAGCTGTGCGGAAAAGTATGTTGACGCATGCGACTACCTTGTTATGCACCACAGATGCATATTACATATATTCGGCGTAGATTTTTTTTTCTCCGTCCACCCTTTTAATGAGTTTTTGCCCAACTTCTAGTGGTCGGATCGGGCTGAAACTTCGGATCTACATATATGTTTCAGATGATCCTCTAACGTTTCCCAAAAATTTCAAAATTTACAAAAATTTTCAAAAAAATTTCAAAGTTTCCAAAAAAAATCAAATTTCCCAGAAAAAATCATAAATTTCATAATTTTCACAAATTTTCCAAAAAATTGGAAAATTTAACATTTTTTTTTCTTTCATTTTTCGTTAGTATTTCAAATCCAATTTGAGTTTGATACGACCTGTGGTGCTTATTAGTGAATTCGGTACGACCGATTTCTGTCGATACTTCTTTCGAGACTTATTCAGTCAATTTTTCTGTAATTATTCAGTTCTAATTGTCAAAATGTAAAATCGGCTTGACCGTTTGTTATTTTGAGAAGATTTCATAACAGGCTCTTAAGACATCACACTCTGGAAACTATCCTATTTTCGAGCGCAAACATTGTCTTACAAGATGTGATAGTTTTATGTAAAGTCGTCCTTTCAGAATGAGCAGCGATATCGATTTTTGCTTTGATTATCTGATTGTGGTTCGCTTTGTATGTGCAGAGTTGAGCCATTGTCATTAGAAAATTTCTTCTTTTGAATATTGATTGTGACCATTCATTTATTACCATTGAGAAAAAACGCACCTTCGGAATCTTCGATTTGAATATCAAAACAATTAAATCTCAGCCGCATTCAATTTGAAACAAACCAGAATAATAATTATAAAGTTTAAAAATTTATTATGTTCATCCAATATTTTTTTCTCGATTGGCAACAATAAAACTCTTCATTTTATGATTGCACATTGCACAGTCGAAACAAATATTGTGAACTGTCACAATGACCATGGTCGACCATTGTGAAGTATAGTTTACAATGAAAATGGTAAATAACCACAATAATATTGTGAATTCGAGTTTAAATTTCGAACCGATTTTCGGATTTTTCTCTTCACAATAACAAATAATATTGAATACTGAATTTGGTGGTTTGGTTAATTTTCAAAAAATTGTTCAACAATAGAAATAAAATTCACAATGTTATTGTGACTATTCACCATTCCCATTGTAAACTATACTTCACAATGGACATTGTGACAGTTCACAATATTCATTCTGACTGTGTGAGAGGAACCAAGTTGTTGGGTCTTGCCTTAATGCAGGCCTGTCCAAACTTGTTTCCCTCTGGGCCACAAACGTGGCCCTCAAATGGCATCGCGGGCCACTTTTTTCCAAAGTAAAAAATAAGGTAACACACAGCAATATAACAATGTTATATATTTATTTATTCGATGTTTATAACTTATAGATGGTTAATAGGATGGATGACATTTCATAAGTTCGGCTAGTTTATGCATATTTGCCTTTGATTTACTGATTTCGCAACGAATTTCAGATTCTTAATTTTACTGAGATAATGAGCTACGAAACTTATCCTTACGACTTGCGAGACTTGCGTCAATGTATAATCAAGAAACGACGTGGTTCAGCAACAACCGAATTCAATGAAACGAATATCTTCATATGCAATCTGTTGTTCAAAGCGAATTTAATTTCCAAACATATATGATGAACATTTTGAAGAAATGAGTGCATCAAATTTCGTTTGAAATCATACGCTTCGC
>GL501487.1:161728-183958 GCA_000149185.1 Mayetiola destructor | reverse complement strand
AAAAGAAAAATCAAAACATCATTCAATTCAGAAACTATCCATCAAATGAAAAAAGTGCGGAAAAGTATGTTTTAATCCTCAAAACTATTTATTTTTTTCTCGTTAATTGATTGGAAATCGTCCAAAACGCGTAGAAAAATCAATTTTTCTGAAAGAGATTTTTTTTCATCGTCAACATTTTGACTGTCATTTTAAAACATTCATATATGTAGAGAGAATACAATATAAAGTAACAAGTTAGCCAAAACACACCACATACGCTCCGAACAAGCAGTCAACATCAATACTTATCATTGTTCTATGTTTCACTGTATGCCAAAACTGTCAATTCGTCGGCAGGAGAAATGTCAAATGAATTTCAAGTTTATTTTTGTATTTTGCGTTATTTGCTTTCGTAAAATTTCGCTCACATTCGTAACTAAAAGAGAACAATTGCCATAATTGAAATCGAAATTAACCTTTTTGAACTTGAAATCGGCATGGGGATTAATAGAATATCAGTTATTTTCGGCATGAAAGTTGAATTTAGCGCGCTTAGTTCAGATTCGATACCGAATTGAAATGTATATGTAGTCGATGTATGTATAGTGATTTGAATGCTGTGAAGATAGCAAAATATTTGTGCCATTTCATTTACAATCTACAAGCAATATTAAAACATTAGTCCGAGGCTCGGTTAGGTATTGAAAGCGAAAACAACACACATGCAATATTCATCAGTGGAAAAACAACTGATTTTACACTGCGTCATTTCATTGAGAATCGTTTGGATTCTGATAATAAAATAATTGCACACAATTATCTCGTTTTATTTTCGATGCTGATCTGTCAAGACAGAAATAATTCAGTTTTTTTTCTCTCCGTAAATTGTTTGCTGAATTTTCGGGAACCTGATTGCCATGAATTATTTAAAAAGATCTTTACGCTTGTCATGCAGGGCTCCGTGTTCATGGAACCAATCAACTAAGGTATTTAAATTTGGTGCTCTTTTCTCTTCATTGAGTGTTTAGTAAGGATTAGTTGATGTTTTTTTATTTTTAGTTGCATGCAGAGCCGCCACAATCAGAAACTTCTCAATCGGCTTCGAAAACGGTGACTTCAATCCCGGCTTACGAGAAACAATATACACCACAGATCCACAACTTCAATCGCCTGAAATGTTTGCAACAATTTGCAACAATTCCCATTTACCGAGTACTTGATCGGGACGGGAGTGTTTTAGACTCATCTCAAGATCCAAATCTATCACGAGAAATTGTACAAAAATGTATCGAAATATGGTCTAATTGAATACTATGGATGGAATTTTGTACGAATCGCAGCGACAAGGACGAATCTCATTTTATATGACGAATTATGGTGAAGAAGCGATCCATATGGGTTCATCACTTGCATTCCCACAGCATTGATCTATGAATTGTTCGATAGCAAAACCTCGCCAATACATTATGATTCAAAGGATTTGAACTTTGTTACCTTTTCCAGCCCATTTGGTAGACTATTGATGTCTTTCATCTGAATCGCTTAATTTCATAAGACTGATTGTCTTGTGTGGCTTCTTTCAGCCACTCAAATTCCACAGGCGGTTGGTGCAGCGTATGCCCTGAATATGAAACCGAATAACAAGCGATGTGTTGTAACATATTTTGGAGAAGGAGCTGCTAATGAAGGAGATGCTCATGCTGCTTTTAATTTTGCTGCCACATTTCAATGTCCGGTTATTCTATTTTGGTTAGTTGTGATAATGAATTCACTATTTGAAAATCTGCAACCGTTGACCGATGTGATTGCAGCCGAAACAATGGTTACGCAATTTGGCTGGTGGAATGATGAAGATGAAACGAATTATGTGGAAGAGATTAGGAAACAAATTCTTGCTCAAATTTCCCTTTTAGAAAAAAAACCAAAAGCCGATTGGCCTGAAATGTTCAATGACGTTTATGAAACAATGCCACAGCATTTGAAGTGAGTCATCAATTACCTGTACCGGCAAAAGGTTTTTCCACAAGGGATTCTTATTTTTTCCGTACTCTTTTTTTGCAGAGATCAAAAGCAGCAAATGAAACAACATTTGGCTGAATGTAGTAAACATTATCCAACCAACATTATTCCTGACCAACACAAATTATGAAATTGAAAAGTCTGATAACCGTTTTTGATATTCATATTTTTGCATTTTAATAAGATTTGTTTTGATAACTGGAGTGCCTGGCACTGAAGAAATATTTTTGTTTAATAAAGAAGTCTGGGCTTTTTTAAAATCATAGGGAAAATATTTCGATAATTTTCTTCTAGACTTTTCAGAATAGTACGTGAACGACGGTCACAAAAATTGGTGAGGTCCAGGAGAGCTTCGTTACTTTTACAGATTAATATTTCCTGAATATTTCAATTCCACTTTCATAGTCTATCTTGAAATTCGAGGTTATTTGGA
This sequence comes from Mayetiola destructor, assembly GCA_000149185.1. NCBI lineage: Eukaryota > Metazoa > Arthropoda > Insecta > Diptera > Cecidomyiidae > Mayetiola > Mayetiola destructor. Next base: position 181,524 of record GL501487.1, on the reverse strand, counting down.
TGACACAATGAAAAATCTTTTTGAAAAGATTGCTTTGATTGACATCAAGGCGTTGGACACCCCTGCTAAACAAAACAAATTCATTCGCGCACTCACACAGATAACGACTGCCAATCTGCATACATATGCAAATTTTAACGACAACAGTCATTCGAATCATTTTCTTTCTCATAACGACGCCATTTGCCAAGCAATACTGCAAACTAAATTTCTTCTCAAACTTATCGATTATTTTCTTGATTTTTATCGGCGATTTCAATTTTTGAATCGATTCAGAATGGGATCAGAACCAAAACGTATCAAACTCGAAGAAAAATCCTCACCAACGGCCAATGAAACGCAATTTTTAAATCTAAATGATGATTGCATTTTCGAAATATTTGATCGACTGTTGACCATCGATTGGTATTCGATGAGTCTCACATGTGAACGTCTACAGAAATTGGCACTCGATCATTTCCAAAGAAAGTTTCCAGACGAAGCCATCACTATTCAATCAAAAGCGGTCAAAGGAGAAATTTCATACATATTTTCCGGAACGAATGGACACCCAGTGAAGTTAATTCCCAACGTAAAAATAGTTAATGTTCAACGATCGAAGCGTTTGTTTGAATTCATTAGAGCGGAATGCTGTCCAAAATTGAAAACTCTTTCCATCACCACCAACGATAGTATCTCAACAATCAACGGCGGAAGAATCAAAGGTCAATTGAAAGAGCTGGAAAGTCTGGCTATTTTTAAATTGAATTCAAAAACCGATATTTACAATGTTTTTTTGAAACATTGTCCAAAGCTTGAACATTTAACAATTGAAACTATGAACGATTGGAAGGCTAATTGGATGCTGTACAGTTATCCTCAGCTGAAATCGTTATCATTTTTGGTGGACTGCCGCAAACCATATCGTGAACAATTTGGTCAATTGGCTGGTCAATTTTTCCGAAATAATCCCGGAGTTGAAGACATTTCGTGTATTGGAGGCTGGTCGCTGAATCCAATTTTGCTCAATGTCAGCAAAATCGAAAGTTTGGCAATTGAAATCAAGACTTATGACAATTTGGCTGAAATCCTTGGAAGTCTCAAGAACTATTGTCAACGAAGCCCAATCGAATGTTTGGAATTTGATATGACAAATTTAAGATTACCAGTCGAAGCATTGAAAATGCTTAACGATTTCAATCAAATTTATCCAATACATGGACTTAGCGGAACTTTTGATAACGATGAAATTCTGACCAGGGAAATTACGTTGAATATTCTGGGTTTGAAGCAATTGAAAGATTTGGATATTATCGTCATGTCTGGTTGGCTTGAGTTTTCTGATCTTTTTGGTGACGTAGCGCATCTTCTCGCGATGGGACTGGTGCATTTAGAAGAACTCAAGATTTATTGTCAATACTATGAAAAAAAATTTGTTTTGGAAGAGTTTATGGCACCATTTATACGCTTTGCGTTGAAAATGAAGAAGTTGACTCTTTCCTCAAATTTTCATCCTTGGTGGTTCCGGTTCAGTCAAGATGATTTTATCAAATTGAAAGCCGATCGTTTGATTCTTACCGGAGCATGTTCAATGGAAATTTGTATTGCCCCGCGTGAAGGCTTTCTGCAAAAATTCAACATTCCGTCCAAAGTCGCAAAATAAAAATATGAATTCACTGCTGTCATGAAACAAAAAAAAAATGCTCATATTATTTGCTAGATTGAATTTAAACAATAAAACGATTGTTGCTGACATAATTTGAATTTTCTTTTATTCTGATTTATTTATTTTTATAAAAAAAAACAAACAGATTTCAAGTTGGATAAATGACTAATGATAAGACTTAACTATGGCAACAATAACCAATTTATACGAATTATTTTCCAATATTTACTCAAAATGACATTTTGATAGCTTTGAAAAGTTTTTGGCTGTCGCTCATTTCATACTACTACATACGATTCGCATTCCCTGTTCACAGATCATAATTAGTTTGAGAAGCAAACAATTCACATCAAAGTTTTCAGTTCGGAAAATAGGTCTAGAAAATATTATCGACATCAAACGTTTGGCCATTCCAAATCGAGTGAATGAATTTCAACTTGCGTGGCGTTCATGAGGTTTTGAAGATTCATTGCCAACAGAAAACAATCGAATGTTTGGTGTTTGACTTTTGTGATCTAATGTACAGTCATCGTTTCTAAATTCGCTATTTTGAGCAGTTGTTGGTAGCATTCCTGATTGAATTTCCAAATATTCCAATGAAACAATGAATCCTGGTATAATTTCAGGAATGGAATTCAATTTCGATTGATGGGGTAAATTTTCGAAATTATCGACAAAAGTAATGTTATATCTCTACAACTGGAGAGAATGACATTTGGACATCCCTACGCACAGCTCAACGCTGCTAATTGCTCGCATTGTTAACACAAATTCAGGCGAGCATTTACGCAGTTAACGACAGTCAAACTGCATACATATGCAAATTTTGCCGATTTAAAGCACACAATACCTTGTTAACAGTCACTTGAATTTAATTATAGCGACGCCATTTGTCAAGTATTAAATTGATCCCAAAACTAACAAAACGGAAGAAAATTAAAATTAATTACTTATTTGATAATTAAGTATTATAAGAAACGTTTATTATCAACATGGAACCAGAAACAAAACGTATTAAAATCGAAGAACAATCACCACCAGCACGCGAAATGCAGTTTATGGATCTCATCGAAGATTGTATTTTCGAAATATTGGGTCGATTAGCACCATACGATTTGTGTTCGATGAGTTTCACATGCAAATATCTCCAGACATTGGCATTTGATCAATTTCAACGGCAGTATCCAGAACAATTCATAACAATCAAAACAAAAAAGAAAGATGGCAAAATTTTAGTGGATTCTAATCACAATGGAAAGCACGTAAAGTACTTCAGCAAATTTATTCAAAACGTTCGAGTGTTTGGATCTCAATCGGACACAAGGAAATTGTTTGATTTTGTGAAAACGGGATGTTGCTCAAAACTGAAAATTCTGGACATCATAACTCCAGCTACCATGTTGCCAAGCGATGGTGAAATAATTAAGGATCAATTGAATAATCTGAATATATTGGCTCTCACTTGTGAAAATACCGAGAATCACAATGCTTTGCTGAAACATTGTATGAATCTAAAACATATAAACGTTAAAACATTCAGCTATATGCCAAACATCGATTGGCTACTGCAACATTATCCTACGTTGGAAACATTGGGAATCAAGTTTTACAACATTTCCAACAATATTGAAGAGTTTATCATGCGAGCCGGCAGATTCATTCGAAATAATCCACAAATCAAAGATATTTCGTGTTATGGAAGTGACTTGACGAAAGCAATATTACAAAATGCTGTCGACATCAAACGTTTGGCAATTGAATGCTTCGATTCAGATGAAATGAGCAGCATTCTCGATGATTTGAAGTTATATTGTAAGAACAGTCCGATCGAATGTTTGGAGTTCGAATTGTGCACATTAGATATTTCATGTTTAAAAATGTTAAGAGATTTCAATAAAATTAATCCGATTCATGGGTTAAACATTGATAAATCTTTCAGCAAATTATCCAGGCCCATTCCAGTTATCATGGATTTTAAAAATTTGAAGAAATTGGATTTGCTCATTTTGTTCGATCGGCGAACTCAATCGATTGTGTTTGATTCCATAGAGAAATTATCAAAGGGAATGCTGCTTCTGGAAGAGATCAAGCTGCGCATTTGGGCGGATGACGATGATTTCGTGAAGAAGTGTTTAATGTCATTTGTTCGCAATTCTGTGTCAATGAAGAGATTGAAATTTGATTTGAAATCTATCGGGAAATATATCGAGTTCAATCGAAATGATTTCTTAATTATGAATGCGACTCGATTACGTCTTCCTGGATCATGTTCAATGGAGATTCATTTCGTTCATATTAATATTGAAGGAAAGTGTATGGAACAAATGTTCAACATTCCATCCAACGTCAATGCTGCGAAATGCATGATACTCGATCAACTCAGAATTTGATAGAAACAAGAAAAACTAAACATTTTCCTGTTTTCTTAAGCAATCAACATTCAATAAAAATATCAATGAAGAAAGTATTAAGAAGTTGTCTTTGAAATGTTTCGCATTTGATTAATTTTCCAGCATTCAAAAGCAATTGTATTAAAGGAGTCCGACGCACTCCGGAAAATGGTAAAATCATTAATCGAGTGTTGCTCAAGCTTTGGCTCTTGAATGTTTTTCAGATTGTTTGCCCTTTAACCAAGACTTCGTCTTCAGACTTCATTGGGCTGTATATAAGCCCAAGTACGCTTTAATGACATTCAGATACTCCTGTCTACTAAGTGCTGCTCACCGCTAATACTATTAACCAGAGTTCCGAATGTGTACACTGCGTTAGCATCGTCAAAGTGTACACCAATTCGAGTTCACGAATTGAATATGCTGCGCAAATTGCATCAAGTACATGGCGTTTCCCTTTATATCGATTGTAAATTAACTTCAATTAACAAAACAATGAGAAATATCATTGAAATGAAATGTTTAAAATGCTTGAACGTGTGCATATCAAATGCAGATAAACCGTTTATTGGCATTGAAAATGAACATATTATCAATTGAATTTGGTTTTCATAAGGAGTTTCATATTGCTTACGATGATTTTAAAGATTTGGAAGCAATTTGTTCACAGGTTCCACGAGCGTGTCCATTGAAAATCCACATTCGAGATGGTCGTATAAAGCCAGTGGTATACATTTCAACAGATTGCATGCTAAAAGTGGAAATCCAGCATTACTAGAGTTAAAATTGAATGCAGAAATTGGTTTTGAAGTAAAGGCCAGCCCTGAGTCATTTATAAAATCTTGTAATTTATTTTTTTATTGATTGAGTCAATAAAATGGAAAAATTCCTTTGTTTAGTGAATGAATACTAAAGAGTCAAAACATTTCAAATCAACTAGAACGTCTAATTGAAAGGAACATACGAAAACAGATTCATAAACAATAATAATTAGTTCATAGATTGCTGATATTCAAAATCTGAAACATAAACAAAATGCGAACAAATTCTTCAATTTAAATAAACTTCTTTTAAAAGTTTTTGAGTCGGACGCACGAGCAATTCAACGAAAATGATGAATAAAAAACAAATAACGAAAGAGAAAGAATTTTGACTCAATTCAGACTTAATGTTTACAGTGTACAGTGAATACACGTGGTACAAATTAAGGGAAAATAAAAAAGAACTCAATCCAATAATGCCGCGAAACAAATTGAGAAGACAAAAAAAAGAATAAAAAAAACACCATTTAACCCTAAGTAAGGCATTATGTATATAGTATATACACTCCGCGCTGCACACGACTATACACTGAACAATTGGGGAGAAAAAATAAAAACAAAAACTTTAAACAAGTGTAGGTGAAAATAAAAAAGGTATGTAGCTAGGTAAGTAGGCACATGTGTATTAAAACATCTGTTTTCTCCCCTCATCCGTACATTTATTCAATCGGTTGTGGTCATTGTACTTTAGCCTTGTCATTGATTGAAATGATTTATTGTAATACATTTTATATTGTTTAAGCGGCTGTGAAAATCAAAATGTTAAGAAAAACGAACTTGAAATTCTCTTCGCAAGTATTTTCAAGAGATTTTACCACCAAGCAATTCGCCACGGTACCATAGTAAGGCTCCAATTTTCCTTTTCTTGATCGGCCTTCTTCGATCCAAATCTATTAGTTACAATGAAAATGATGTTCTTTAGTTATTTCAAACTTTTGAATTTAAATTTCGTTGTTGTCGATACAATTAATGTGATTCAAAACGTTCAGCGTTCAGCATATTCAAGTGGTTAAAAAAAGATTTGGCGTCTCATGTATTTGATAACGATTGATTGCTTTGAGAATGTTCAGGTGTTATCACTAAAATAAGTGACAGCTTTATTATTTTATATTCTGTCATGAATACCAAGGTTTCATTCGAATAATTGTTGTTTAGGAGGCATCAAAAGCTCAATCAGACGCAACGAAAAAAATTCAAAAGAAAATCATTTTTTTCTTTTTGTTCATGAAGCTGATGAAAGCAGCTGCGTTCGTAGAATTTCCTTTCGTTTATTTTCAAACATTCTTTAATTCGGAATTCTATTTTCAGAATAGAAGAATTTCTTTTCCCAGAATTGGAGACCAAATTATTATCACGACATTTGCTCAAATTCTATTGAAAGAACATTAAATGCTAAATATTACGGAATGATTTTACATTTTGAATTGAACGATTACGATTTGACTGCAACATATCACATTATAATCAAATGTGCTAAAAGAACGTAACATTTTTTCAATTTCAAGCTCGTTCGGAATAGATCAGCAACTAGCGAAAAGCAAACAGCGAACAGCAAACCGGCACAGGAACAACCTTGAAGCTCAAGTTCTATAAATTTAACATAATAAATGAACAAAACGAATGAAAAAGAAAACAAAAAATAACAAAAAGGAACGAACGAACAACAGAACACAACGAATAAGATGAGAAAAAAATTAAATAAATAAATAAATAAATAATAATCGAAACATTTACATATTTGCAGAATGGATGCATATATGTGTAATGTGTATCGTGTACCTCTATGCAAAGTATTTCAGTTTGATGCTTTACTACAAACTACGTTGTAAAAAGAATAGAACGAAGAGCCTTGTGGGCATATATGTGTTTGATTCATCGCTGATTTAAAGTCTTTGCTTAGAACGCGCTTATTGGGAATAAATTGCGTACATACATAAAGTAGTTATGGGTTACGGGTTACGGCACAGGCGACAGGAGACAATAGATTGGATGGAAAAAGAAAGAGAAAGAGAGAGTTTCCGAGCGCAAATGGAATATAGTAGAATATGTGATGCGTAATAAAAAAAATTTCCGTGACATACAAACGAAACTATTGAATTCCAGATTCCAGCATGGCCGGGTCGTTCCACTAAATAAAATATAATAAATTGGTTTTTCATTATTATCGTTTCATTCTTAGTTTTGATATTAGCGTTTACGTATCCAATTGGATTGTGATGGTTGATTGCTATTTTATGGCATTTGCCATTCGTTACACAATCTGTACTAACTAGTTCGATAGCCAAGTGAACGAAATTATGTGGATAGCACAATAAAAATAAATCTTTTTCTTCTGTTCAGAACATTTTAAATAGAATGAAATCATAGATTATCTCTGTCGGCATCATACAAATGCTCCAAAAACAATCCATCCATTTAACAGTACCAATATACATGTGCCGAATCATCTGCGCACCAATACAACGCGCTTTTTCTTGAATCATATACATATATTTCCGCCTTTGCAGAAATGCCATGAAAACTTCTTTAAATTAATTTTTTTTTCTTTCAAAGAATTTTCAAACAAATGTTTGCAAATCATATGGACAATAATGAGTGAACGAAATGACTGTGTGAACTGTGCAAGCCATGAGTGAGTTTGTGTGCCGAAGCAAAAATAAAACCTCTTCCTGAAACGTGAAAATCCATATGCAAGGTTTGAATGAATTCGCTTGGATTGAAGAGTCCATCGTAGTAGTAGTTGGCATTTGCAATACCAACATCAACGATAGTCGCGCTTTTGTGCATGTGTACGACATTCATACATTTTTTTTAACTTATTCATACATATGTTGTCCGTTCACTGTTTATCATGCAGGCAAATATATATACACGTTATATGAATATCTACTGCCGCGCAAAAGTATCAACGTCAAACCACGACATCCACAACAATATTACAATACAATCCAAATGCTGAGCGAAAAATGTATTGCGTTTGGTAATTTCGTTTTCAAAATTTGCCATCGCATACAGTTTACGTAGTCGCATCGAACGAGAAAGAGAGGATTTTTTATTATTCCTTCCCTAAAATATTGAGGATAAAAAAAATAACAATTTTTTTTTCTTGTTCTTAGCTTTTGCATAATATATAGACAACTGTGCACAGAGAGAAAGGCAGAAAGAAAAGGAATTTTTCAATTAAATTTTTCTTTCGTTTCTTTCATTTTTTTTAGTTCGTTCGTTTGTTTGTTTGTTTGTTTGATGTTATTTTAGATCGATTGTATAGCGATATATTGTGTGACGCCACGAAAAACTATTCTTTTTATCAAATTATTTATTGTTTGTTTGTTTTTTTTTATTGGTTTGAATTCGGGAAAATTTGATTTATTCACGGTGAAAAATGAGTTTTAGTGGTCTTGTGATGGTGCGTTAATTGGATGCTGATGATATTTCATATATAATAATGGTGTGTGTGCATGTTGAATGTATTTAAATTGTGTTTTAAGGATCTAAACACCTATTTTTATGTTTGAATTTATGAAATATAAAAAACAAACTCACTCACTCAGATTTTGAAAAATAATGGAGAAGAAAAAAGGAAAAAATATTGAAAAAAAGAAAAATCTGAATCGAATCTTAATTGAATGCGAAATGAATACGGCAAAATGACGGGAAACGGTGAGAATCGAAAACCAGCTGATAAAGTAAATAAAATCGACATGAACACGAATGAATATTATATATCTATTAAGCAGTCAGAGAGAATATATATATATGTATGTAAAACGACACATGCCATTCATTGCATGGGATCAAAATTCATTGTATATACAAAACGGTTGAATGAGAGGGGAAAAAACAATTATCTTTGGGTTCTATTAGCGAAAAAGAGAGCAGCTCGAGAGGCCAAAATACTTTAACGCGAAATGACAATCAATAACATCAATTACGTATCATAATGGTGTTTTACGTGTTTATTTTTCATGGCGATTTTCTTCTTCGATCCCAAACCGCAAAGTTTGGACTTATTGAAATGTTGATCGATTGCATGTTTGTAATAAATAGCGAACAATAAACACGTTGAATGTTCAATTAATAATATGTCTAATTTATTGTTGAGTGTGAGGACAGAATTTGCATTAGTGTTTGCAAATAAACTGGCAATGGGAGAGTTCAAGTTCCTCATTTCAACAAGAATAACATTGAAAATGATTTAATATCAAATGAGATGAAAATTTTAGATTCTCCTTGATTCGTGGCACAATTTTCCTTTTTTTTTTATCAAATTTGTTCCATAACGATTCTGGTTGAAGGTATCGCGTTGTTGTTGTTTTTCGATTTTGAGCGTATGATCCCTACTGTATTTCACGTAATATACACGCTACAGTCGAAGAACAATACGCACACCGCACATATATAGTATATTCAACACACTGAATAAATAATTCACGCATTCGCCATATTTTATTCTTATTTCGTTTGCTCGATTTTTAATTCGAATAACAGAAAACAACATCAAAATAAAGATCGAAAAACTTTAACCAAATACAAAGATAAATCAACATACAAACACATACATTTTTTGCATTTAGTTGAACAAAAAACGAGAATTACCGCTAAATGAATGAACATTTGTGATTGAATCTATTTAGAAAACGAAACATCGAAAGAGTATTCCGATATAATATGAACATTTCTATGCAAAAAACATTCGATTTCCAGAATTAAATTGTTTCGTTCGAATATTTGAATGCGATTTCAGTTCAGAATTTGCCGAATGAATCTTTATTTGTCTTTGGTTTACATTTTGAAACGGCGAAAATTATTAAAAAAAAAAAAGAAAAAAACAATAAGAAGAAGAAACAATGGCTTGAATTTGTAAAGATAATACGAAATATTCGATTGAGTTCCGAAAAAAAACTAATAATAAAATGGTTGGAATTTTATCTGAAAAAAGCTTTGTGCTGCTGGAACCTATTATATTATGGAACGCCAGGTATTTGAATATTTATTTCGTTAAATAGAGCATATACCAGCAAAAAAAATTGATAAAATATCGTTTACATGAGGCTTTATTGTACCTTATGTGCTTGTATCAGCGCCTGTATCATTCTGTTAATATAAAAATTACAAATTACGCATGCCATACTTTATTATCTTCATTACCTCTCCAGTTTTTTTTTTCTCGATATCATCTCAACTTATTATATTTAGATTTATCATCCATTAGCACAGGAGAATATATGATGTGTATTCGTCATTTGTCATTCGTTATTATTGATAGTTATTCTATTATAGAATAGCTAAATGCTAGAGCTCAAGCAAGCTCAAATAATCTGATAAAAATTGACCTTGATGCCTTCACACAAATTCCAAAAAAAAAACAAAAAAAACAAATCACGAAGTATAAAATCGAGTTCATGGTATCAAAATTATAGAACTGTCCGGCAGTGGTCGGTGAGAAACATTTTATTATAAATTTTTACATTGTACTTGCGGTGTGTGTGTGTGTGTGTGTTGCTTTTTTTTCTCAACACCAAGTTTTCGATTTCCCTTTCGTTTGAAATCGATGATATTTGTAGTTCATGGTCGAAAGGGTGGCTTTCGATGTTTCATTCAATGTTCAATACTCGTTCGTTCGTCATATACAGAATAAATAATACAATTTTATTATGTTCTCTGTTCTACCACATAAGAAACCATTGATGCATGTATTACTTCAACTTTCACTTCCACGTTCAATGTTCATCTATATTTACAACAATCGCAAACATCCAGCAATAAATGTGTGTGGATCTGATGAAAAAAGAGAACGAAGGATCGAAAGGAGGCCAAATGGAAGAGGAAATGAACCGTTTTATTTGGGAGGAGGGAATGGGAGTGCTCCAACCATAGATTACGGAAGTTTTGATTCTATTCATTTCTATTGTAATCAAAAACGAACCAAAAATCTTTTTTGGGATTTATTCACAAATTAATGTTGCAATTGTTGCATGGGACTTGTGTAACCTGTGGATCAAAAATCCAATTCGGAAATTGTTTCCGAAAAATTTACATCAAAACGATTATAATTTGAATGTCAACTTCAGGATAATATTGTTAAAATAAACTGAATCAAATCATCGTATGTTACGCATTATAATTTTCAGCTGTTTGTTCCCACACATATTAAGAATATATGCACGAAAAATAACAATAATAATAATAAACCAACGAGCAACGAAATACGAAACATGAAATAATGTTGAATGTTGAATAATATTGATTTTGTGTACGGCATGCGTTCATGCGTCTTCAATCCATTTAGCATTTTGTATTTGCGTCTATACTGTCATACTGGCACAATGTAAACGTTGTTGTAGCCGTTGTGGTATGTGATCTATCTAATAATAATATACAACATTGTTATACATTATACATTATACATGCGTTGAAATATTGAACATACCATCCGAGAATAGAAAAAGAATATAATATATAACGAGATGTGTGTATGATTCAAATAAAGCGCTTCAAATTTCAACCAATTTGGTTTCGTTTATTATATACTTTTATACTTGGCCTTGAGAGAATTTCGTTATATTTTATTTTTTATTTTTCTATGGTTCCTCTTGATGTATAGATGATGTTGTATATTTGTTTTATTTTTTCTTTTTCTATTCCTATCGCCGATTCGGTTCCTCATTGTGTGTGCCGCTGTTGTTTTTGTTGTTGTTATTTTGTTGGGTGGCACAGGCTAAATTTGTATTACAGCTATTTATTTATTCATCAAATTATAGACAGAGGCCGGTATAGGAATCGAAATCGAATCGAACGAACAACGACAAAAATTATATTAAAATCACTTGCTCGACAAGTTTACAGGATTTGAGTACTATCTAATTCAATAATCCAAACCGAACACAAAATTCAAAGATTATACAATAAGAATAATAATTGGATCCCTGTCAAATGAACGAAAAAAACCCCAGCTTTTTCTGATAATTGTGTAATTTGATAAATTACGAACGAAATTTTTGTTTATTGATTTTCTCATTATAATAAGTCAAAAGCACACAGACATACACACAACACTTAATGTTACCAATACAAAATGGAATGGCTCAAACATGAGCATTTGTCAATAATTGAGATTGGTTTGATTCTAATCAAACTACTATTAACCGGAATAATAAATTGAATTTTGTGAATAACATTCGATTCTAAATAAATGTTAAAAGCGCAAGCGTTAAAAACATTACCACGAACAGCGATCAAATCAATTAAATCGGTTTTTTGAAAAAATGTTCGATTAAAATATGGGCAATGGATTGCAATTTCCATCAATTGCATTGAATTCCGTACGAATGGCATGATGATTTGTTGAAAACTGTAACCACCAAATGATTTTGGTCCGAGCATTGAATCAAAATGAAGAATTTCCAAGGTCGGAACATATTGAGCAATCGTTTCGAGCACATCCAATGTTACCTTATCCTGTAGCAATTGAATTGATAACATTTTTAAATGTTGAATAGATGCCAAGGTTGATGTCATCAAAAGGACATTTTTTCGATTGAACCAAAAATGAAAACCTTGAAATTCTTTTAATGTACCCAGAATCGTAATTTGTTTCGTTGACAACTTGAGCGGATTGGCCACACAACCGATGTTCATACGTTCAACGCATTTTTCTTCACAATATTTGATTAATTTTGGGCTGATGCATTCCATGAATTTTTCATCCACATTTTGTATTGTCAGCTGACACAATTTCATTTGATTATGGCACACAGATTTGATAACATCCAAACTGGAGCTTGTTACCGATTCGATTTGTGTATTGCGTGCAAAAAATGAATCGATATCCAAATAATGGGCGTCAAAGTATGATAATTGAATGTGCTTGAGATTTGGATATCGTTGATAGGTCCATGTGAGGCCATAGTTGAATAATGCATTCCAATGAAATTTATCAATTAATTTGATGGTTAAACTGTTGATGTGTGGACAATGTCTTAAAAATGCATTATGAATATCGTCAATTTGGCATGCATCAAATTCAATGCTTTCCAATGTGGCCAATTGGCCATTTATGAATGCACCATATCGTTCGGCCGACTGAAAACAATTGATACGGGACAGGACTAGTTTTTTGAGATTTTGACAGCAATTGAAACGCAAATATACGAACAGATCGATTGGTTCGTTTCCATATAATTGAGTGCTGGACATAAATTTGATATTGCGAATGAAACGATGAAAATTTCGTACTTTTTTGTTGGCCGGAATTAATTCGATATTTGCTTGATTGTTAACTTGATATGCATGAATGGTTAGGCGTTCGTTTGAATTGATTCGCTGAAAATATTGGCCGGTAACTTTGTAGAGACGTCGGCAAGTTTGACTCAATGACTTCAAGTCATCAATTGATAAATGTTGTAGGATGAGTTCGAAGCAACAATCGTCTAAATTTAGAATTACACCATTTTGTTTGATATCCAGTACTGGTGGTGGCTTAATTTCCGGTTCATGATTGATTTTGAACATTTTCGATTGTGGTTGGTCCTTTTCGAAGGATGATTTTCGAATTTGTCGTATTTTTTTCGACGACATTTTTTTCGATTGTGAAAATGGCGTCTTGATTCTGTTTTCACATTCGTTTGTTTTGACGTTTTCAATTGGAATTGTTTTTTTCTCAATCGCTGCGATCACGATGACACTACGGACTACGTGATGCAATGAACTAACCTCACCATTGACTTGTCCAAGTTGCATACATTTTTTTTTTCTTTAATTTACTCGCGGCAAAATGAACTCAAATGTTTTCTTTATTTTATATTTCAGGCAAATGTAAAGTCACAATCGAATGGCAAAATAACGACTTTTATTCCATAATTTGAAGAAAAAAAATATTCGTAACATAAAAGCATATATGCATAAACCAAAATGTCCGGTAGTAATAATTTGCCCGTGTCTTATTCTCATTGGAAATCGAATTTATCGTTGATTGGCAGTAGTTCAGTTGCAGCAGCGGCCGCTGCAGCCGCTACCGGCTATCAAAATATTATGAAAATGGCCAATCCATCGGCTTCATCGCCCGGTTTTATGCATCAACATCATTCACCACAATTGAGGTGACTTTTTTCAGATTTTCACCTCGTGAAGTGTTTTCTTTTTTCAAATGGAATTTTTCCTTTATATTTTGTTTGCAGCGAGGATCATTTAATACTGGCCCATCCATCACATTCGCCACATTCAATGAGCCGCATCATTGGATCACCCGGATCGTCAACATCGTTGTATTCACCGGGTTCAAATGCAAGTTCATCGGCTGGATGTTCAATGCCAACAATTATTCCAAGGGCTCATCAGCATAATATGCCGGCATCTGCACACATTCAAAGTTCACCATCCAGTTTTGTTGATTCTCATGGCCATCACATCGACATCTATTCACAAATTGGCATGCAACGAATCAGTCAAATGTATAAAGCCAATTTTGCAGCAAATAATAATAACAGCAACTGCAATAATAAGAATGCTCAAACGAATAGTATTGAAAAAGCCGAACAAACTATGAATAATATTAAACAATTAGTTGAAGGTGCCATTGAGTAAGTGTGATTCCCTAATACAATCAAATGCAATTTAATTGATGTTAACGGGACGGATTTTTATTCATGTTTTAATACCCTTTTTCGATCGTAGCCACGAGGCCAAACAACAAATTATGCATATTTTGGAGAAGATTTCATTACTTCAACCACCTGAACGGTTACTTTTGTATTTACGAATGCCCAGCAGTACCTCTGAAACGGGTCCGTTAATTTTTGTTTAGACGGAAATTTCGAAGCTAAATTTTGCTTCTCTTTTTTTACAGATCCCCTAAGACAACCTCAAAACCCATTAGGAACACGATCTGAAATTAATTTTACAATCAATTGGGTTCGATCACATTTAGAAATGGATCCAAATGTTTCGATACCAAAGCAAGACGTTTACGATGAATATGTGTATGTATTAGTTAACAAAATTTTAATTTTTGGATCTCATTTTTGATATTTTTGATGAATTTTTCTTCATTTTAGCACTTTTTGCGCCCGTGAAGATGTTAAACCATTATCAACGGCCGATTTTGGCAAAGTAATGAAACAAATATTCCCAAGTATTCGACCCAGACGTTTGGGCACCCGTGGCAATTCCCGCTATTGTTATGCGGCTATGAGAAAAACAACGAAATTAGAATGTCCTCAATTACCGAATTTATGCGATTCGAAAAATACTGGCCAATCATCCGGATCCGATAGACTCAATGCGGCCATCGATAATGATGATTACGATGAAGACACAATTGGTTCGATGGGATCATGGAAAGTGATAAGAATTTGGGCCGAAAGTTTATTGAATACGGAATTTAAAAATGCCAACGAATTAGCAAAACATATTACAGCCAATTATTTGAATGGAAATTCGGATGCAATTAGCAACAGCTCACGGGCTCTGTTACAAAAGAAATTATTACAGCGAAAAGTTAAGGGACGAAAAAAGAAATCAATGTCCAATTCAGAGGTAAAATTAAATTTCAATATATTTTCAAGGTTTTGTTTTGATGTTTTCCATTGAATTTTGAATTTTAATTTCAGCAGGAATTGATTGAAGGCAAGAAACGTCGCAAAAAGAAACTGAAAAAATCAAACAGTAAACAATTTGAGGATAACAATTCACCTAGCAATGGCAATGGCAGTGTATCGACAAAAAATGACTTAAATGTACCTGAAATATTAAAAATTAAACAGGAGCAAAAGCATTCGACCGATGGTCCAAGTTCAATGGAAGGCCAACTTGACCTATCGCCGGGAACACAACAAATCGTTCCGATCAATTTGACCAATGAACATGGCAAATTAAAGGGTGAAAACGATTTACATGTATATTCATCGAATGCATCCGAACCACCAATAGAAATGCATGATTATGCAACAACTGTTTGTAAAATTGGTAAGTTGAATATTTGCGTAAAAAAGCCAATTGTTGTATTGGATTTGTGCCCTTTTTCAGAAATCGATGAAGCAGCTGATGTTGAACAGGCAATTTGTTGCAAAAAAGTTCGAGCCGCTCAGGAATCAAAAGGTTTTGCGGTTCCGTCACCAAAAATGCCCCAACATTCGCCAGATCCAAGAATACCAAATTTATCACCAGCTTCAATGCTAATGAGACCACCAGTCTGTGATAGTTCAATGTTCGTAACGATTGGTGAACCAACGGATCTATCAATGAATCCAGAATTAAATAACATTGAATCGTCTGCATCCAGTTCGACAAATTCAATATCCTTGCAACTACCGAATAAACGAGCTGCACAAAATGTATCGGGCCGAGTCAAGAGATTACGTTTTCGTAAACATGAATCAGTTGCCGGTATGAATGAAACAAAAGTGGATGACATATCCACAGATATAATAATACCACGCGAACGTGTTGTTAGCATTTGCAACATGGACAAGGATGCATTGGATGACTATCTCAATGATGACGGTGACGGTGATTCGCAGGAGCCGGAAGCCGAACTATTACAATATTTTCAACCAGGCAAAACATCGGCAAATGAAAAAATGCCATCAAATGCAACAACTTCCACGGTTGCCGGTAACAGCACAGCTACAGTTGTGTCCGTCACCGAATCAATACCCACAGCGCAGGCATTTCCATTATTAGAAAATTATGAACTTCATCAACAGAGTATTGCTCCAAATGCAACTGCAATGGCATCAGAAACACAACAAAATCCACCAAATGCTGCTGCCACGCCAAAACAAATAAACGCATTGCGTCAATATTTACAACAAAATTTACATCAATCATCATCAACAGGTGTTTCAATTTCATCAAATTTGTCGGCAAATGTGGCCGACGATGGAATTGTTTCATCCACGAATTGTCAATCAAATATCATTCAAATGCACATAAACTCCATGAATGCAACAAATTCGGCTGCGAATTCATTAACCGCACTATCGATGCCATATCAACAAACCGATGATTCTACCTCACAAACTCAAACGGTTGCCAATTTTATGATGCGATCCATTGGACTAAAAACTCAACCACCGCCATTAATTCGATCAACATCAACCTCATCTGTAATTCAATCACAAATTGAACAAAATCCAAATTCAAGATGCAACAAAAATTTTAGTTTTGTTCCAATTTCACCGCGTCCACAATCACCTCGCATTCAATCAAATCAATTGCCAGCTAATGTACAAGCATTACATGGTCGCAATACATTTTTGAGTCCACGTCAATCGCCGGCCATTCGTAAAACCATTAATTGTCTAAAACAATTACAAGATCCATCGAACTCGACCTATGATACGGATTATATGGCAAAAAATGAAATAAGCGCATCGGCACCGGTCAGTCCATCAATAACACCGCATCATTTTCAAATCAATAATTCGCATGGATCGGCCTATGGTGGAACATCATCATCGGGTCAGATATTGATAAATCGTGGCCAACAACAATCGCAATATCAACAACATTCTCAATCCCATCAACATGAAGCCACATGCTCAATATCTGGCATGTGTCCAGTTTTAGAACGTTCTCAAAGTGTTCCGTTGCATTGTCAAAGTCCTGCATTTAATGGACCGCCGATATCGTCAACTGCATATAATTCTGTTTGTAATTCGGTTGCACAAACGCCTGTTCCACCCGAATTTATCGATTTTCAAGACAATATACTCGATATGCTGGCCCATGAAAAACCTATTAAAAACGAATCAAATGAGTTGTCAAACGTGATGGCCAACAGTCGTAATATTATATCACGTTCGGTACCATCAACTCCATTACCAGTGAATTCATATCGATTGAATGCAATTAATAATTTCGGAAATGCAACGGCTTCAACTACTTCTAATGGTGGGCTATTGATGACATGTAGAACATCATCATTTGATGCATCAAAATCGGTTCCAACTACACCAGATTCATTGGCTGGCAATAATAATAATAATTCAACATCATTCCGATATAGTCCCGAACATAATCAAGATTTTCTATTAAATGACAATGTCATTGATGTTACCGAATCAACATCATTTTATCCAGTTGCACAAATATCTTCGCAACATACATCGCCTCAAGGATCGCAAAGCATTCAACAGCATCCATCCATTTCATCGAATCACTCAAATGCCCAAATTCATTTGTCAAACACCACCGAAACAATGGAGAATAATCATTTGCATTATAATGATGTGGGCGACTCAATTATTGCCAATTCCAATTTAATGAATGACATGTAATTTTACTATATTCATACATACGTACGTGCATATTATGGATGTTGAGTGTTTGGTGTCTATGACTTAATAATATTTTGTGCAAGAAATCAATTTTATTTTGATCGATCGATCGATGAATGATGTGAATATTTTCAAGTTCCGATAAGTGTCTATAGGTGATTCGATATTTGATATATTCGATAAAGTACAAATGATGAAATATATTGAATTCACCAATTGAGATTATTAAACCAGTGTACCATGGTTCCTGCAGTGTGCAGTGTGCATGAAGTGTTTATAAAATAACGATGATAATTTTTGTATAACTGGAAATTTAAATAATTAATTATTATTATTATTATATGACTAAATGGAGAGGTTCGGACGGCTATCGAAGAAGACAATCCGAAAATAAATGAAACTGAGTTAGGTTTTCTAATTGAAAACACACCGTCTCAGTGGGACCGAAGATACGAAGATGAGACAGAAACCTGAATTCGGAAACGAAACTAATTTAAAGATCATCTCTATATTTTATGGTGTTGCAAATTATAAATTTTGTGAGTGGCAATTTTGTCTTGTGCGTGCAAAGCATACGTGTCTGTTATCTGTCTATATTATTATTATTATTATTAATTACATATCCCGCTTTTTTCTTTTGAATAATTTCTTTCGCAATATTCGTGTTAATTTGGCAAATTTATTCAGTTTTCTTCTATCAACAAACAAATAAAAGCCTCTGGGTCTGAAGCTTGAAGCTTAAAACACTAAAGAAATCATTATTTTAATATTATTTTTATGAATATATATATTATACGTAAAATTGTCGAATGTATAATTATTGGGTGTAATTATTTAAGATTATCGTTATTATCAATTTTAAGTTCATTTATATTAAATAGCAATCCGGTCATAACCTCACTCAGCTTAAGTACCGAGGATATGGATTTTTTAAAAGGACTTATTTAAGACAGTCTCGACAGTCTCAAAATCGAAATTAATTTTGTTCCTTTTTGAAATGTCATCAAAGAATGATTTTCATTTTCCACAATCCTCTGTTGAGATTAGAGATCCTTTCTCCCAAACTTATTTTTACGGGTAATTAATTCATCCCACTGTAAAGAAAACATTTTCATTTAACCAATGATTGCTATAACGATTTAAAAACAATGAAATTTCAATGCAATTTGGACATTTTGTTTATTAAGTTTTTCCTTTAAAATGGTTAAAGATTTGAAAAGATTTTCTGAAAGACAAAAAAAATTCAACGGTTTCAAAGGCATAGCTTTTATCCTTCTTAGGTCATAAGCTTAATTTTAGAATAATGAAATTATAAACTAATATCAAAGTGTTATTTTTTATTCATGTCTTAAAATGAACGAATCAATTAAATATTTTTTCATATGAAAAAAAAAATTACTAGGGATTTTTTTCTGACAAAAAATTGTAGCATTTTTACCAATACTGACAGACCTGTTTTTGTTATATGTTTAAACACATTAAATATATATATATTTGTACGCTCAAGTTGAGAAATTTGAATAATTGAACTCGTTCAAAAACTCATTACACGTGCAAAATTCAAAACAGCTGTTGAATCGAGCAGCAATTTAAATTTGAACGAATGAAGGGGAAAAAACCAAAATAAATGTAAACAATGTCTACTAGGGTGCAGTATTTTTTC
>GL501487.1:123995-138237 GCA_000149185.1 Mayetiola destructor | reverse complement strand
TTGAGCATGGTTCTCTCGAAGTTTTTTTTATTTATTAGAACTGCAAGTGTCGTAAAACAAAAACCAACACGTGCATTTATACAAGACAATGACTCATATGTCAAAGTGAGTTTATTTAAATTTAATCAGCTGCTGCATTTTGTATAACACAGTTCAACACAGATTTTGCGTAATCAAACCGATCATATTTTTTAAAGGGCATTTCCCGATTTCGAAACGCTATTCAGAACGAACGGATTAGGTATAGTTTTTTTCAACCGCATAAAAAATAATTTTGATCATATTCGTTATAGGTTGGTTCATTCTAATGTGTACCTCAGAAAAAAAAAAGTTGAAAACATATTTTTGTTATTATAAATATATACTCGCTGTTAAACAAATAAAAATAAAATACTCAAATACGCTCGTAACAAAAAAAAAAATCAAATACCCCCATCATACCAAGCTAGTCGAATGAATATTGCAAACAATTTCAGACCACTATTGAAGTCCAAATTTGAAAAATTTTGACGAAAACCATATATTTTGTTTCTGAAGATACAGATAAAGTGCCATGACTTTTGATTCACTTCTTCGACTTTATTCATCGATAGCGCAAATAAAAAATATGGCCAGAACCTTTCAAGCGTATCAGTTTTAGTTTTTAGGCTATGTTACTCAATCTGAGAATATGTAGAGCCTTTTGGCCCAAAATTTAGAAAATAAAATTTCTCGAAAACGCTGAATAATCGACAAGTAGCACTGGATTCAGCGTACTCGAATATCTTTTTACCCGGATGCCCCGTTTGTTCAGATCGGCAATTTGCACTGTGTCACTATTCATACGAAACAGCTTTTTTTCAGATTGCCAGACATTTGTCGCTTTACACTTTATTGGAATTCAATACGCAAAAAGAAAAACTCATTTTTTTCAGAATTGCTTTAATATCGTTACCGTTCTCGATACTGAAGGAGAAATATTTGTTTCTAAGGAATTGTATGAAGTCTTCTGTTCTAATTTATGATGATCAGCATGTCTTATTCATATACATATTAAAATTTTAAATGAGAATTCAATACCATCTACGATATGCGTATGAATATGAAAATTTGTTACAATAGAAAATAAATTATGTTATGCAAGATTGAGCAATTGTTTAGAACGAGGTTTACCAGCATTATGATATTCTGGATCAAAATCTTCATTTTCAGTTAGGCGACGGTGTACCTTAGCGAATGTTTGATGTTTTGGAACACAGCAACCAGGAAATCGATTCCGAAACATTCTTTTAGCCAATCGGCTATTTCCGTCAACCAAGCCATACATAGTTGTAATGAATATCGGCCCTCTCCACAAACGAACATTCCATTTCGCGATGAACACGAATCGAAACTTATGAGATTACATAATTATGTACTACTGTTCCAAGTCAAAAATTGCGACTGTTTGTTCTGGACTCAGTTATTTGCATTGCTATCGGGCGAAAATTAGTCAAAATCAAACATCGGTTCATTTTTCCTGCTCATGGACACTTGAAAATTCCATTCCTTAAACGTTCATTGATAGAATTGATAAAATGAATGAAAATCTAATCAACAATCGGCTCCCAATTAATTAGTTTAGCAAATTTATGTTCTCGCAGATTCATCGTTCATGCAACATGCATAATGCATTAACTGAATATTGTTTATATCCGATATCACATTTCTCAAACAATCATCCACACTGTACTCAATGAATGAGCGATGAAATCGAAATCATACTTCAGAATAACAGATGATGTTTTTGAACAACTAATTGAATCGCAATAGTGTTCCTATTTGTGTTTCTTATCAATTAAAATAATCATCATAAAATTAAGCGATTTGATTTATTATTTAATGAATGTTTTGATTCGGTATTCTGTTGATTCAATTCATATGAAATTGTTTTTTTTTTTTTTGTAAGAACTTGAAAATAATTTGTAAATTTAAAAAACGCTCTGATTTTATATTTTTAGACGAAATTCAGGATTTGTGCTGGTCGTCATTGAAATATGAGCAATAAATGCAGTCATGAACTGATTTCTTATCAACAAATCACTGTTATTTATGGATTTGAGTTGAACAAAGATGATTCAGTCATTGAATACCAAACACTGAAAAATTTAGTAGAAATTCGCCAAAGAAGCCAAGAATGGCTAAATTAAAGCAGAAAATAGCCATTAAATTGACTGAGGCCATTAAAGTTGTTGTTAATAGCAAATAAAAATTTGTAACTCAGATTTTGTGTCTGAACTTGAGACATCGGACATATGATTTACGATAAAGAACTCGTAGAGAATGAAAATTAAAAAAAGCTATTATCAATTTTGTTGAACAGATTACAATAGCATGAAATGTCAATTTCAGTATGTCACTGTTACCAATGAGGCAACAAAACAATATTTCGTACTTTAATTTGAATAGTGATAACTTTGTTTTGAATATTTTTTTTCCGACGTCATATTTGGCAGTTTAATTCTTCTTTAAATTGAACAAGCATTAAGATTAGATGAGTTAGATCTGCTTCGCATTTTTTCATGCGTGGTGCTCTGAAGCAGATTTTTTTCTTTGATTATTGATGTGAACGAAAAAAATCACAAAAATGAGATTTTTCATCGGATTTTTTTTGATTGTGTGTTTTGGTCGACAAATTCAATCATATAACTCGAACATAGATTCAGATGAGAATCTGTTTGATATCGAAACGGTTAGCTATTGTGCTTTTTTTCTCGATGAAGAGGTTCGAGTTCATATTCATTTTATTTATTTTTGAATTCAAACAGCAATCTGACGAAGCAATTGTGAAATTACCAAAATTAGGCATATTAAAAGGAACCTTTACATTTTCGGCATGGACAAATCGCACTATCTATAGTTTCCTAGGAGTAAAATATGCAGAATCGCCCAGTGGAGCTCGGCGATTTAAGGTTTTTGAATTGATATTCATAGTAATTTTTAATTTTTATGTGAAAACTCAACTTTTTCAAATTCATTTTAAAGGCACCCGTACCGGTCAAACAATGGCATGGTGTTCGAAATGCTGATAATTATGGCAGAGCCTGTCCATTTTTGGGAGATTTGACAGAGTTGCCGCAAAATGATGATGTCGAAGATTGCTTATCGATGGCAATCTTTTCCACAAATGTAAGATCGACAAGCAGCCCACACGTATTGAATTTCGTGTGTAAGAAAATATTGTTTTCATTTTTTCATAGTTGAATGTTAGTGCCATGTTACCAGTGATGGTCTATGTGCATGGCGGAGGATTCCAAATGAATAGTGCAAAAATATATCCACCAAACTATTTCATGGAACGTGATATTGTTTTGGTCGTTGTGCAATATCGTCTGGATGCTTTAGGTAAGCACGTTTTTCGTGTTTCGCTACTATATTTGCAAAGAGCTCAAAAGTAAATTTTTCAGGATTTCTGTCAACGAACACAAATGATATACCTGGCAATGCTGGTTTGTTGGATACAATTGCGGCTTTGAGCTTTGTGAAAGATAATATCGTTCATTTTGGCGGCGATCCAAATCGTGTTACAATTTTCGGCCAATCAAGTGGTGCAGCAATGGTATCTGCTTTAATGATTAGCCCAAATGTACCAGCGAATACATTATTCCAACAGGCAATCGTTCAATCGGGTTCAGTAACGGCAAATTGGGCCTATTCAATGGACCCTGTTAGCGATGCCAGAGATATTGCTGCAGCGGCTGGTTTGAAACGAAATCAATCATTGGATTCATTGAATCGAGCATTTATGGAAATGAATGTTTTTGATTTGCTCAAAGCTGTGGATCGATGTCACGTAAGTCACAACATGAAATCTAGCAACAAAACACAATTTTTTTAATTTCGAATCAAGATACCAATTTCCTTACCAGATGATAGGTACGATGAATGGAAAACCGACACCAGGTGCAAGATCATTAAGTGTTGGTGGACCAAACAATCTGTTGCCACAATCGCCTGAGGAACTAATTGATTTTGGGGAATTTAATAAAAGCATTCCGTTGATTGTTGGTACCACAAGAGATGATGGGACCTATATTGCTACGGGTGATTAGTGAATACTGAACAATTTTATGATACAATATCCTATTTCTTGTTCTTACAAAACTAAGAAAAAATATTTTTCGGTTGAATTAAATGTAGTCGTCTACGATTTGTTGGCCGCCATGGGAAAGCTTACGAATGAACAGTTTATGAAGCACGAACTTCTCGATTATTTACTTCGTTTCCTGGGCGTAAATAATGATGGAAGCACAGTTCAGGCATTATCACAATTAATTTACTGGAACAAAGAGCAATTAATGTCTGGTGATTTTCGCATACTTGCTCCGGGTTTGATTGATGTATTTTATTAATTTTCGCCATCTTTATTCAGTACTTAACTCATTAAATAAAATCAATTCCACTTTCATCATTCACAGATGTTTTCCGCTCTAATGTTCAAAGGACCCGCATTCAAATTGGCTCGCTGCAATGCTAAAACTAGTCCCTTCAATACATATCTCTATTCCTTTGATCATCGTGGTGAATTCACCAGGTGATTGTTGCATACTGGATTATTGGTTCTGAACATTCGATTAATGAATACTGAATACATATTTTCAAATTTAGATTTGGCTATGGTTCGGACACAAATCATTATCCATTCAAAGGTGGCGTTCATCATTCAGACGATTTGATTTATTTGTTTCCATATCCAGAAAATGTTGCAAAACTGAACGATGCTGATCGCAAAATGTCCCAAACATTACTTGACCTCTGGACATCATTTGCAGCAAATGGTGTACCACAAACAAGTGAAAATAATGGAAAAAAATTTTGGCCATCTTTATCCGAACTTGTTGGACCATATCTACACATTAATAGAACTTTAGGAATTAGTGAAAATTATGTCAACGAATTCAATGTTGAAACCCGCGATCCAAGCTATGTTCAAAAATAAACATGTTCAATAAAACAAAAATTCAATTTTGGATTTTTAATATTTTTATTCCAGCTCTTCTCCATGAATAACTTGCAAATGTATTCTTAATTTTTTTTTCTATTAAATTCTCTTCCACACAGCTTGCAAGAAAAGGGTTGGATTCCAGTGTGCAGGCGATAGTGATTTTTCAAATTACATTTAACCGTGAAACGCTTTTCGCACCATTCACATTGGTATTGTTTGTAGTCGTGTACCTTTCCTGCATGAGCAGTCATTTGTCTTTTCTCTCTGTTTTATAAATAAATTTCTATATTATTATAAATAATATCGTTTATAAAAACTTTTATTTAATTTATAAATACCTAAACGTCTGTTCGCATCCATCAAATATGCATTCAAATGGTTTCTCGCCAGTATGTAACCGTTCATGGATTTTTAATTGAGACGTCATAAAAAATGCCTTTTCACAGAAATTGCATTTGAACGGTTTGTGGTTTGAATGTTTTCGCAAATGGCAATTCAAATTACTTCTTTGCCGGAACGTGCGATTACAGCCATTCTTGGTACATTCATATGGCTTTTCACCCGTGTGTCTTCGCATGTGAGCGATCAAATTCTGATATTGTGAAAGTTTGAGATTGCAAACGCTACATTCAAACAATTTTTCCGATGAATGACACCGATAATGTCTGACTAAGGTATTCTTGTACTTTAATACTTTGAAGCAAATTTCACATTCCCATGATCCATCGTCTAATTGCGTTGCTTTCGAAATATCACCAATTTTGTTATCATTTTTTGTCTCAATTATATCGTTTATTTCGATTGGTTCTTCTTTCACAATCAAATCCAAATCATACATCAGCTGATGATCCGATGAGTCAACAGAGTTGATGAGCTTGTCTCCATTCACTCTGTCGTTTGGATCGGTTGTGGTTGTATGTTCTTTTGGTGACTGTCCTTCCATATGAGATGATCATTCGTTAGTGCCAATGAAATGCTCTGTATTACATTCTATCAATTTCGGATCGAATTATTTTTGTGAACGGCTTGATTTGACAACACTTTTGAATTAAAAAAAATGTGGTCATAACAGTTTATTTCAACAACAAAATTATTATTTGTCGCCAATGTGCGCGTATGAGTTCTTTATTAACAACCAATCTGACAACAATATGTATTATTGACTGACAATTGTCAACTGTCAATAAAGGTTCGTTCAGGCTAACTATTCAAATTGAATGACTATTTCATTGGATTTATTTATATATTTTGCAATTGATGTATCGTTTCTTTCCAATAATAACAATGATATATATGTATGTTAATAAACTAATAAAATTATCATTCATAATTACAAACTGCCCACATCGTTGAAGCGTTTCAATTTTTCCGGGAAATTATCTTTAAACAAAACTGGATCCGCTCGAAATTCAACCGATTTCAATGGCATAAATCCATAAATATTGGTAAAATGATCAATACATGCCGAACGCTCAATCATGTGATTTATATCGGCTGATAACATTTCGGTATTTGTGCATTCCGGGCATTTGAATTTTTTGCGCGGTGCAACTTTAATCGGTGGTTTTTTCGTATAATTTGCAACTAAGAAATTCATTGCAATATCCTCACAATTCATGTGCTCATCAACCCAATCCTTAATTTCGACTGGCATTTGATTTGTATAAGCATAGCTCCAATATTTATGATGAAAAGCAGCACCGGTTAAAACCATCGAAATTTCATTTGTCCATTCGGATTCGTATCGCCAGCGCATCGTTTGATTGTCCCATCGATGTGTGCGACTTGGAAAGCCAACAATACGATCCGGGAATTCCCGCCATACTTCATAGCCAAAATCCAATTCATCGGCAGTTAACATTACAATATCGTCATCGATTGTAAGAATTGCTTCAGTTTCAATGTCCTCATACGGATAGAATCGATTTGATAGTTTGTTTGCTTTGGTTCGGATAACTTTCATTGGTTTGCTGATTTTTGGGAAGAGTGAAGCTGAAGAGAAAAATCTAATATTAATATTGGGTTGGCTATTGACTGCGGTTTTGGATTCAGATAATGATAAAGAATAGTTGTTCATTCTTACGATGTGGTGGCGATTCCTTCTCATTGTTCCAAACGATTAGCATTTTTTGTAATGACGACACCACTGACAATTTCTGGATTAATTTGAATAAACTTTCAATGCGATCATATGTTAAAATAACAGCTGTAAAGCCTTGAGATTTTTGAGCCACTCGCGATAAAAACAATGGATTCTGTGATGTTCGTGTAACCGCTGTATTCCAATCGAAATAATTTTTTGCTTGAAATGCAAATACACGATCGTTCAATTCGGCCAACATTGTATTGATAATTTTTTCATTAGTTTGGAAATATTGCTCGTATAGCCATGCACCTTGTTCCATCAATTCAGTCATTTTAGCGTTTGATAGGGCCCGAAGTTTTTGCTCAATCAATTCCAAATCAGCCTCGCGGATTTGAATGGTTGCCAACGACCAGTCAATTATCTTGATAAACAAAAACAAATAAGTTATTATTATTGAATTTTTTTTTTGCTGAAATGCTACATTAGGAGATACCTCATCAAACGGAAGAACACTGTTATCGGCAAAAATAACTGGAATACAATTCGATGCCAATGCTTCAATAAAATTCAATTGAAATAAACGTTCACTTCGAGCAACCAGACAAAATTGGCTTTGAACGTAAACAGTTTTGTATTCGTAAATATTTGTTGTTCCATAAGCGCATCGCACACCAACGGCCAGACGATTAGCAACGGTTTTTGGACATTTATCCAACAAAAGGATATTTTTTTCACTTTTCGCAGTGAGATCAATCATTGTGGTTTGTTGACTGTCGGACAGATTGAGAAAGGAGGCCACCAACCAAAATGGTCTGCACACAAAAGATAATTTCAATGAATCAGGATTGATAAGATCACAATGAATTGCTTTCTTTTAATTATTTATTAACTAACCGTTTAGATGTCGATTTAATAGACGAATCCTGCACATATCCAAGTAACGGAAGAATAAAATCAAAACCGGTTCGATAATTCCATCCATCAAAGTATGCTCCAGCGATAATGGCTCGATCTGATCTGAGTTCGGTGATTCCATATACTCGTGAAACCATATTGAATAGCAAATGGTTTTCACCATTCTCCCAACTGTAAAATGCGTATGCAAACAATTAAACATACAAATCATTCGTCATTTCAAAGACAAAATTACTTACAATGGGAGCGTTGCCAGAGCCTTCGCAACGGTCTTCGGTTCAATGCGATTCAAATTCAGTGTATCTATACTAGGAACTAAAATGCATGCTTTCTTTGGATCCGGAGTATAGTATGGACTTTCGATTAGAATTTTTAAAATTTCAAAAAATTCACGACTCAAAATTGACAAACTGGATTTGGCTGATGTACTTTTGTCGTCTATGAAATCTTGTAGCGGATATACATAAATCGATAATCGTTCACCACATCGATAAACATTGAAACAATCCCAATACGAACAATTTTCATTGTGAAGCCTCGATGCGTCACCATCATTCTCTAAAATAATTTTATCAACTGACGTTAAGTCCAATGAAATTCGATGATTTCGATCATTGGATCGGTTAATTGATGATGATATAAACACAATATAAATTATTATTAGCCAAAAGGCAATCGATAAACCAACACAATACAGCTTCTGTTCACGATCATATTTATTGTTGATTAAGTTACGGAAAATTGCCTTCGGTGGAAAGAACATCGTTAAATTTTCCGCCAAAATCGGTTAAATGTTTACAGGTTTACATCGTTTTTACGAGATTTGGATAAAATTGATTATGTTTTATTTTTATTTTCAAGATTTTGTTTGTGTTGATTTAGACATTCACATTGAAGCAACTGACTCTAGTGTGAAGTTGGTTCAAGTTCTATTTTGACATTGACATTGCAGTCGTAATTGAGCGCAATTTTTTGAAATAGTAAAGTTGAATGAACGAATCAGAAGCTCATGATTTGGCAAAGTTTTATATTTTATAGTTGGTTAACAGTTAACTGACGTTAAATCGTCCTTCGTCCGAAAAAGATTCGCTTAAAACTTGTGTTATGCATTATGCACATACAAAATGAAAAAATATTAATAATTAGCTGACGAAATTGCGCAAGGATGATTGTCCATTCAAATATAAATTTCAATAATTTCTTAGCATTTTTTATCAATATATTGTAAAGATTTTAAATTTTTGTGCTTGATCGGTGATTATCTTGGTCTTAAAATTTGAATATCACAATTTTGAATGAAAATCAACCAAAAAAGCAAAGCGACATAATAATTATTTTTTAAAGTTTTGTGCATTATTCTATAACGTCAGATCTTGTAATTTTTCATTTTGGTTTTGTTCAAAAGAGTATCATTGTTCGAGTATTCCAATATGTATATCAGTCGTTATAATAATAAAATCTATAATGTAGACGTTTCAGTTTCGATTTCTCCATTTTCAATGGAATCAACGCTCTTTGGGATTTTTTTGCCACCAAATCGTTCCGATTCAATGAAGATTTTGTTCAATTCGCTTTGGTTAATTTTCGTTGAGTGCCCAGGCGCAAATGGATCTCCTTGGCCATGCATAACCAAGTCCAATTGTGAACCGGACAAATTTTCAGCCATTAGCGTTTCCATTCGTTTAACATCAATGTCAGGTTCTGCTGCATTTGGATCCACCAAGGCACCTAAAGAACAGAAATGTTTTTTATTTTTAGAAAAAAAAAAGAAATTAATTTTTATTCTGGAGCATGCATCAAAATGTCTCTCACCGTTTCGATTTTTGTCGGCATTCGTCTTCATTTGTGATCGTTTGGCTTCATGTGCAATGATAATTTCATTTGTAATATATGCTTCGCGGCGAATTTTATCTCTCAATTCGACCGACATATCCGGTATGGCCCATCGGACCAGAATCATCACAATAGCAACGATATTCTGAAAAATAAAATAAAAAAAAAATTTATAAATTCACGATGCGTACGAATATACATAATTCAATAACAAAATATAACCTCAAATAGCAAAACAAATCCAAAACGGGAAGCCAAAACGATCCAATAAAAATTGGTATGTTCATAGGCATGTTCAGTGCCAGGAGGTTCACGATAATCTGGATAACGGCAGATCGGCTCACTCTTAAGGTGAGGCTTATCTTCGTCCCATTTGAAGTTGCTCGTATTAAAAATCGAAAGCGAATGATTGACATAATTGGTCAAAGTGCCATCCGGTGATACGCGCATTCGATACACTAACCGAGGTATAAATTCTGATGTAAATGCAATTATAAATCCATTTGTGATCACAGATAATTTGCTAATACAGTCAAGAATTCGATACCAAACACCTATATCACGAACTCTCTGAGTTACTGGCCGTCGATGAAAAATAAGCAATTTCTTTGCATCGAAACGCATTTCCAAAATATTATTTAATAATGCAAATAATGGTGCTAATGGAAAGGCAGCAACAAATATAGTGACGAAGCCATATTGCAAAACCATCTCCAAATATTCGTTGAACAAACTTTGTGGTCCCCATGCAACAAGTTTTAAGTCGCGTAGCCACCGCTGGCCATCTTTTTGAACATCACTTTGTTTTCGTCGTTTGGATAATCGGATACTGAATGTATTGTAATATTTAAAAAAACGAGGTAAAATCATTTCGAGAATGGAGTTCATGGCCTGTTTGCCAACCATAATGATTGCCAACTGAATACAGAGTTCTGTAAGGCAACCACCCAAACCACACTGAAATTGAACAAAATGAACTCAAAATCTTTATTCAATGAAATCCTCAAAATAATAATCAACGTAAAATCCATATTATTAAGTTTACGTAAATGCTTACCTCTTCTTGACGATGTGTAAAAAAGCGATTATATTGCCCCGGAAATCCAATGAATTTCCCTTTAAAGAATGCAATATAAAATATAGAAGCATAATAGTTAACAAATTGAAATAAATAAATTTTCAGTGTCAACGAATCATCGAATTCAGTTTGGGTTCGTAGTAATTCACACTCTGTTAAGCGTTCAGCCAGCCAAATGTAGAACTAAAAGAAAATTAAAAAAAAATTGTAAATTTTCATTCCATTATGATAACATAATAAAAATTGAATGTTACCCAATTAAAGAGAAATATCAATGATAAATTGATAAATGCAGCGGTAATTGTTGTTATATACAGGGCATTTGCTGTGACAAATGTACTTTTGCTAACGGACAAAGCCGTTATAGTAGACATACGATACAAAACTACTCCAAGAACAGCAGCAAAAGCCAACGCCACCAACAATAATACAATTGAAAAACTGAACACAGCGGCTGGAAGTTTCATTCGCCAGAACGGTGGATCAGGTTCTTTGGTATTTGTAATATAATCAAGTCGAACTTTTTTTATATGAGCTAATCTAGCTAAATATTGTGGTCTTGGATGCTCTTCACGAATATCAAAACCAGTTAAATCCCAACGATGCGTTATTTCGGCTGAATAACGTTTCCACATTTCGAGAAACAGTACGGCTGCAAAATTACAAAAAACAAAAAAGAACAGCTATAATAACGGAAATAACTTTGAATGAAAAGGTGAATTTGGGCCCTTTCAAAAATACAAAATAAAAAAAAAACTCCAATCATTTCTGGTACACAAACCCCAAAATGACATGAAAACCGCGAAGAAAACCGTTGCTTCGTTATCAAACAAATAGGTTATTTTAACATGCATGCAAGCCTGATGCAATGGCCAATACTTGCAATGTCCGTCACATAAGGGGCACATCGTCAAATTCAGTCGACTGACATCGCAAATATCCTGACTATAAAATTTGAATCCAATTTCATTATCTATTATCCAAAAACATCAATAAAAAAAAAAAGAAAAATTCTTACCTTGGAATATCCGACTTCAATGTAAAAACGGCATAGAGGAAACAACAAACTCCGACAACAGATGCAAGTAACAACATGTAAGTATAGTAACCAAGCCATGCAAAATACAATCCAATTTTAACACCGAAGTACTCTTTGATATAGTCCAATGGCTGATATCGATACCATTTCTGTACACTGGCCCATTCGCTGTGTAAAAGGTGACGTATACTTCCGGGTATTTTAACTTCACCCTGAAAATACGAAATTATAGCAGCGTCCCGACAAAATGATTATTTGCGTATTGAAAATTGAAATTACTCACATCATGCAATGGATAGGCTGCAATATAGACGCTTTCATCAATGAGTCGATCAATACCGAATGCATAATCGTCATCATCTGCGCGCAAAAATCTTTTGCGATCCAAAATGAATTTAGCTATGCGTGATCGGATGGCTGGTGTGAAAAAGCACGGATGACGAACATCAAACCTATAAATTTAAGTCCAACATTGAAGTGGAACAACGTTGCATAAGAACAATAATAAAGTGTCGATGGTGGATCGATATATGACTCACAAATATTCTTTATCGCGACTATAAACCGCTGTGAATCGCATTGACCGTTTTGGAAAATGTCTTTCGTCGACCGATGTTAAGTTTTTAATGCGTCGAAAAAAGTCTTTGACCGATCCGAATGCGGAGACGGTGGATGTTTTGGCAGTTCGAAATCCAGGAACCTGTGTTAACAGAAAATACGAAATAATTTTCTAGGCCTCCATAAGAGTAAAGAATCAAGAATCTATCAAAAAAGCAATCAATAAAAGCATAAAATTCTAACAGTTTACAAAATTAAAAAAAAAAAGTAAAAAATTCCAAATCAAAACAAAGACCATGCACACAATGTTATTTCTTTCAAACCCAAACGAAATCTATCAGAGTAAGTTAAATGTGCTCAATTTGATCTGACCTTGTGTGAAAAATAATGTGCAGCATTCGAAATGTGACTGAAACGATTTTGTTCTTGAATTTTGCACAAAGACTGGAATAGTAAATTTTACGTTCTAAAAGACAGTGTTTTAAAAATAATGAAAGATTCATTCGAACTCACATCTTTCATTGGCATTCGCAATTTGAGAATTTCCGAATATCTTCTTAAAACTTCGATGGTAACATGAATTTTGGTGAAATGCAACAGCTCAAACGATTCCCTTTCTAATTCTAGACCTTCAGTCAAAAGATTCTCTTCAAAAATGGCACGTTTTCGGCGTTTAGACTCGATTTGCTTAGGATCATCATCTTCGTCACCTCTCCAAACCAAAACGAAATCAATTAAACGTTCACCATCGGAAAAATATAATGAGGAAGCTTCTAAATTTGTCACATTAGTAATCGGATCCGGTGGTTCACTATAACAACTCTCACAATCAGCTCGATGATGGGTATTTTCTATGTTATTATTTGTCTTATTGTCGCTAGCAGGGACCGTGGTCGTACTACACAAATTACAATTGAAGGAATAAATCGAATATTAAAAAAATATACTTTAAATATCGAAGAAACACTAAACACTCAAGGGCTTTCATTTTTTTTTTAATGTGTGTCATTATTCAAAGAAGCGTTTATTTAATTCAGAGCATGAGCATAATATTCGATTGGACATTGAACATAATGGTAAATAATGAAACATTTTGCATGCTGAAACTCACTTTGGCCGATTTGGCTCATACAAAATTGATTCATAAATACCAATCGAATCTGATTCACGGCCTGCCCGTGTATTCAGTTTATTGAATGACACATCGTTGTAAATATCACTAAAACAACGGTGATGGTGATGTGGATGGAAAAGAAATCAAAGATTCACTAGAAAACATTTAATAAACGAGAAAAATATATTCATTTACTTACTTGTCGGCATCCATAATGTCGTCGTCTTCTCTATCGTAAATACTTGCTATCGACATAGCATTTATGTCATGTAAATTAGTCAGAGGTGACACGGTCGATAGTGCCGCTGTGGAATCATTTAATGACGCATTACATTTATTTTGACTATCATGTTTCGTTTTGCGCGACTGTGATGGAACATCCAATAAATGCTTTTCAGCTTCATCAACAGCAATATCGTAGCCGTTGGTGATCTTGAATGTTTTTTGTTTTTTAGTTAGTGGAATCCCTTGCGATGATTCAGCTGTTATTAGAATGCAAATTTTCAAATTTTATCAGTGAATGTCAACACTCATCGATATCAATTCAAAAAACTATTTATTTTTCTCGGAAATTCTATATCTTTATATCTCGACAGAAACACACAATCATGAATTTATGAAGCTATTAACACCCATCGTTTTGGATGCTTCAATAT
>GL501487.1:93872-117686 GCA_000149185.1 Mayetiola destructor | reverse complement strand
AAGTGTATGATTTATAGTCGTAATTTGATGTAGCATTGTTATTATATTTGTTTTTTTTTGTTGTTGCGAACATGAGGCGAGTAATGACTCAAGCAAAATCATAAAACTGGCGGTACTTACCTTTTTCAAGAGCAAAAAGTGTTTGTCTATTCGAATTCACGGTTTCCAACTATTTAAACAAAAATGAATATTTTTTGGGTTCTTTTTTTTGTGGCAAATATCTTGGGCTTTTCGCAATCCATTGAAGTGGGAGATAAACGTTTAGTTTTTTCTCACGTGGTAAACAGTTTCTTTTTTCATAAAGTTCAGTCAATATATCAATTTTTGATTAAATGAAATTATAGATTTTTCGTCATGGAGATCGCACACCTTGCAGATCATATCCGACAGATCCGTGGAAAGATGAAAAATATTGGCCCGAAGGCTTTGGTCAGCTAACAAAAGCAAGTATCCCTTCATTAAATCTAATAACTGAAGCCAAAAATATTTATTATCAAAATTGAAATATTCCATAGTTGGGCATACGACAAGAGTATGAACTGGGCAAATATCTGCGAAAACGCTACAAAACACTTTTGCCTGTAAATGTCTCACCAAATAAAATTATTTACGTGCAGTCAACCGATAACGATCGTACTTTAATGAGTGCTGCGTCACTTTTGGCCGGAATGTTTCCACCCTCCAAGCATGAACTCTGGAATGAAAATATTAACTGGCAACCCATACCAATTCATACTATTCCGTCTAAAATGGATTATGTTTTGGCTGGCGGTAAACGATGCGATCGATTTGAATTCCTTTTGGAAAACATTTTAATAAGCCTGAATTTAGTGCTTGGCGTTTAAAATATGAATGGCTTTACGATTATGTTGGCGAAAAAAGTGCTCTTTCAATGGAAAATTTCAGAGATATCATTTGCATTTATGATACGCTCATGGTTCAACAGCTCCACAATAGAACGTAAATAACATGTTTTGAGCTTTGTGTTACATTTTCATAAAGATAAAAATCTAACCAAAATGTTTAGTATTCCAGAATGGGCGTCAAATATTTATGATCAGCTCACAGAGCTCGTCGAAATCGAAGAAAAAAGACTGATCGGAACTCGTGAAATGTCACGACTAAAATCTGGCTTTCTTTTGCGAGAAATCGTACACAGATTGAATTCAAAAATTGAAGGAACACTGCAGCCAAATCGAACGCTGTGGTTATTTTCCGGGCATGACCGAACCATCACAAACTTTTTAAATCTGCTTGATATCCCTGCTGTATGTATTATATTTTCATATCTCAACTTAGAGAAGAAGGTGCCATTTGTTGATAAACTTTAATATTGCACAGTCGAAGCTTCCGCCATACGCAGCATGCATTTTCCTTGAACTGTACCAACGTAACCAACAATATTTCGTTCAAATATTTTACAAAACAAACAACGATGAAATTCTTCCACCGTTAGATATTCCGGGCTGCGGTATTCTCTGTCCAGTAGAAAAATTCTATGAAATATATAAGGAATTTATTCCAACTGATTTTGAAACTGAGTGCAAAATAAAGGTCACATGAATTGTTAAAACTTGGAGTTTTTATTATAATAAAATTGCCTATTGGCATTCTTCCAAGTTGCTCTTGTTTTTTTTTTGTACTCTTATAATATTCTCCTATGTTTAAGCTACATTTACCATAAAAATAGTTTCAACAAAAAATAATCATGGCTCCATTTAATGACAATTACTTTGGAGTGGGTGGAGATAAATTCATAGTCTTGCAAATCCAACCGACAATATCAACATTTTTATTTTCAGCCGCTTTAATCCATGAATGTTCCATCAACGTTTTGAGATTAGCCCTTTTATTTGGATTCTTAATGAGACATTGATCGATGAAATCGATAAAATCTGATGAAAAGCTAGGATGTTCCAAACGTGGTGGTGGCTCATTTGATATGCATTCCAATAAATCAAAAATGGCCATCTCTTTTGGCTGCGGAACCGGTTCATTTTCTTTGAGATTCATAATGAGATCAACATCTGCCTTTGATGGTGATGGAATTGGATAAATACCAATTGCCAATTCAATCAACGACAATCCTAATGACCAAATATCAGATTGAACGGAATAACCATCACCTTCCAAACGTTCAGGCTACAAATGGATAAATCAAGAATTAATGTCGTATTCAAATATAAACAACGAGTTAATCAAAGAGCAAATGTCAAACGAATTATTATTATTATTTGCAAAAATCACTTACCGCCATATAGCTACGTGTACCAACGAATGTATTCGCCATTGAATCGACCAATTGACCAGATACACCAAAATCGCAAAGTTTAATTTCTCCGCTGCTATTGACAAGGATATTGCTTGGCTTTACATCTCTGTGCATTATTTGGTGTTTTTCACGCAAATAAATCAATCCTTTTAAAACGGCCAACGTAATTTTTGCTAAAATATCTTCAGGAATACGTCGAGCATGCTTTAATATCAAATCCAATGATCCTGCGTCCATATACTCCATGCATATACTTATTTCACCAGCACTTTGGAATGCCTTATAAAATCCAACAATGTGCGGAAAATTGCATTTATGCAATATTTTTAATTCACGAACAATTTGCTTTTTGATTTCTGGTTTCAATTCTAAATGTATTATTTTTCGGGCCATTATTAATTGTGTTGGAATGTGGCGAACTTTCATCACAACACCACCATTACCCGAACCTAGTTCACCAAGTTTTTCTAAATCCTCATCACGAATGTCACCAATTGAATCACGTTGATCCACAAATAATTTGAGTCTGCTACGTTCAGTTTCGCTCATTTTTAAATCGTCAAAAATTTGAGTTAATTCTATAATATTTTCTTCGGGATCGTCCAATAAATTCAATTGATCGTTGTTGATTGGTGTTTGCAATGTAAGTGCTGCTGGAATAGACTTTCTCGGCGGAATAGCCGGACTCATTTGGCTATTTTCAATAGTTGCAATCGGACCTAACGAATTCAATGGACCAAACGAATTGATTGATGGCATTAACATTGGATCCGTATTGGTTGGCAATGCTAAATTCTTCTTATTTTTTGACATACGATTCATTTTGATGCGTGATTAAAGTTTTCTATTTGATAACGATGTTGGAGTGTGTTGTTGGTTACACACGCTTGCCTTTTCTTCAAACAAACTTATTATATCGAACACTTGAACTGAGCCGATCGTAAAGTGGTACAAGTACAAGTAAATACAACTTTTATAAAATTTACTATATTCAATTAGGCTAAGAAGAAGGTAATTATGGAGACAGTACAAGGATCACCACACCGAGGAAACTACTTCAAACACAATAAATTTTACCGACAGAAGACAAATAAACGTTAGCACAGAAATGTTAAGAATAGTGTATGAGAGAAAAGAATAACAAGTGACAGCGTAGCGCCTGTCGCATTCGAAGTATATATTCATGTATTGGTATTTCACTGATACGCCAATTGACTGCATGAACCTCAAACGCATACAATTGAATTTGAAATTGACAGGCGATCCACTGTCACATATTTTCCTTTCGAAAATGTTTTGCTCGATACTCCTGACACCTGCGTGTAATTGAGCTGAACAAAAATCTTTCGGTTATGTTGTTAAATGATTTCCTTATTTACAATGATATTTCGAAGCATTTTCGAATTACTTAATAATTTATTCATTTTTTGAATACATTGAATGGATTATTTTGTTATTTTGTTCTATGATTCGTAAATGAGTTGTGACTTTTCGGTCACAGTTTTTATAATGATACGTTTTGTGTATATAGTCGCCAAATTTTGTTTTTTTTTTTGTAAGTTTTGTAATGTATTTGATCAACAAATAAATTGAAATGTATCCGACTTTTTTGATAAAACGACGGTTTTCTTTTCATTCCTCATCAAAGTCTTTGAAACTAAAATTCCTTTTCTAAAGGGAAATCGTCTAACTGAGATTTGGTATGCTCCACATTTCATTATCTAATAATATTTTATTTAATTAATGAGAATTGAAGTTGGTTACTATCTTATTGACACATAATGCAATTAATTTCCGATTTGATCAGTTTGTCATCGCATCATCAAATTCAAATAAATGCGTTTTTACTTCATTACATTGGGATCTACTTTTAATTGATAGATTTAAACTTAATTGGGAGTCGATGGTAAATTCATTGTGCTACACACCCAACCGGCAATATCAACATGTTCATGCTCGTATTTCTTTATCCATGGTAGCTCCTAAAGAAGATTTCAATTATTATTGATTTCTTTTCTATTTGAAGGGAAAATGTATCCAAAAATTGAAAATATTGAAAAAATTTACCAGCAATGTTTTAAGATCGGCTCTCTCGTTAGGATCTTTTTTCAAACATTTATCGATGAAATCGGTGAATTCCGGACTAAATGATTTATGTTCTAATCTGGGTGGTGGTTGATTGATAATACATTCGAGCAAATCAAAAATGGCCATAATGTTTGGTTCACGTGGTATATGATTCGATTCATTGAGA
This sequence comes from Mayetiola destructor, assembly GCA_000149185.1. Classification (NCBI taxonomy): domain Eukaryota; kingdom Metazoa; phylum Arthropoda; class Insecta; order Diptera; family Cecidomyiidae; genus Mayetiola; species Mayetiola destructor. The sequence goes on along the minus strand of GL501487.1, from coordinate 113,160 downwards.
ATTTGATCAAGAAATTTTGGATCGGGTGGTGGAATTGGATAAACACCAATTGCCATCTCAATTAATGATAGACCCAGTGACCAAATATCAGACTGAACTGAATAATGTCCGCCCTCTAAACGTTCAGGCTACAAGAGGCAATCAAATTAATAAATACAAAAATATTATCATTTTTGTATTTGCAATCAATGCAATTGAATACAACTCACCGACATATAACTTCTAGTGCCAACAAATGAATTTGCCATGGAATCGATTAGCTGCCCAGATACACCAAAATCACAAATCTTTATTTCTCCATTGCTGTTCACAAGAATGTTACTGGGCTTTACATCACGATGCATAATTGCATGTTTGTCACGTAAATAACTGAGTCCTTTCAGGACGGCTAATGTAATTTTTCCTAAAATTGGTTCAGGAATCCGACCAGCACGTTTTAATATTAAGTCCAATGAACCTCCGTCCATATATTCCATGCAAATACTTATTTCACCATCACTTTGGAATGCCTTATAAAAGCCAACAATGTGCGGAAAATTGCACTCATGCAAAACTTTCAATTCACGGAGAATTTGCTTCTTGACGGCCGGTTTCAATTCTAAATGAATCATTTTCCGTGCCATTATTAATTGGGTTGGAATATGACGAACTTTCATCACAACACCACCATTTCCTGAGCCCAGTTCGCCAAGTTTTTCTAAATCTTCGTCACGAATTTCACCCATTTGTTCCTTTTGGCTCAAAAATATTTTGATTCGGCTTCGTTCATTTTCATCCATGTCCAATTCCTCTAGAGTTTGGGTAATTGCATCAATGCTACCTTTTGAATGGGCCAACAGGTTTGAGCGGCTGAACGTTTACAAATTCAAATAAAAATTTTAAAATTAAATAAAACATTCATTTGGAAATAAATTTTTTGAATGCTTACTCTGTGCCAGATGGTGTTTTAAATGGTGGGGTGGGAACGATTGGTTGCATTGATGGATCAACTGAGCCAGGAGGTAGAGTTAAATTTAATTTGTTTTTCGACATTTTGCTCATATTTCTTTCTTTTTTTTTAAATTGATTTCACTCAGCAAACACTTTATTCAACAGTTTGTATGTCACGGTTTCGAAAAAATATGCTAAAACTCTTTGATGAGCTCTGCAAGTTTCATAAAGCAAATTTTCTCTCCCTTTTGTTTGTCTATTTTAGGCAAAAGACATTTTTGCTTGTGTATTTTTCGGTGTTTTATTTCGATGTATATTTGCTTTGTGTGTGTGTGTGTGTGTGTGTGTGTATGTGTTCATATGCGGTCATCGACTTTGACAGTTCTGGGAGGAGAGAATCAAGCTTTCTGATTTCTGATGTTCGATTCGATAGAAGAGAGTGCGCAGTCTGAATCAACAAATTCAACAGTTCGATGATAATGACATTTCTATATTTTTCTGGTATTTGAACATCATAAAGTTGGTATTCATTAAATTCGACATAGTTCATCGATTAAAAGTTTACGTTTACTGAAACTGTCAAACACCCGCAGTGAATTCTATGTTTTCATTCTCATAAATTTTTGCATTCCGATTGGAGCAGAACTCAATCGGTCATCAAACCAATTAATCAATCAATATATTGAGCTTTCAAATAAAATTATATTACATCTATTAAAAATGCCTGTAAGTGTCATTTCTGAACCAAGATTCGATTTGAATGGTTCATTTTTTTAATCCTAGGTGTGTCCGATAAATTGATGATTCATTGACCGATTTTCAATCGTTTCCATTTCAGGCTTATCATTCGCAAATTTCTCAAGTAAACGATCATTTGGCTAATTTTGCATTATGTCCGATAAAAACTCAGATCCGTGGTCCAGCCCCGACAACAAATGGAGAAGATATCATCGATGAATCATTGTATTACTTCAAAGCGAACATTTTCTTTCGAAACTATGAAATTAAGGTGTTGTACACAAATCCAAAACGAGAGAAAGAGAGAGAGAGAATTTTTTTCTTTTGGTTTTTCATTGAAATTGTTTATCATTTCCGTGGTCCAGCCCCGACAACAAATGGAGAAGATATCATCGATGAATCATTGTATTACTTCAAAGCGAACATTTTCTTTCGAAACTATGAAATTAAGGTGTTGTACACAAATCCAAAACGAGAGAAAGAGAGAGAGAGAATTTTTTCCTTTTGGTTTTTCATTGAAATTGTTTATCATTTCAGTCTGATGTTGATCGAGTTCTTATCTATATCACCCTTTACATCACTGAATGTTTAAAGAAATTGCAACGATGTGTAAACAAAGGACAAGCTCAACAAGAATTGTATTCATTGGCTATAAGCCGATTTGATATTCCTGGTGATGCTGGATTTCCGCTAAATTCCGTTTATGCAAAACCATCATCAGCCAATGAGGCCGATTTACTGCGACAATATTTGACTCAAATTCGTCAAGAGACTGGAACTCGGTTGATTGAAAAAGTATTCATCACACCGGATGGCAAACCAAGTAAATGGTGGATGTGTTTTGCTAAGAAAAAGTTCATGGACAGATCATTATCTGTAGCAGGGCAATGAATCATCTATTTAATTGAATTTGAAATTATAACATTTAAAAGGAAATCAGTAATAAAATGTTGAATTAATCAAACTACACAGGATTCGTTTTCAGTGTTGATTTGTATTTGTAATTTGGATTGTGACAAATTCTTTTGACAAATTGAGGTTATGGAACTTTTTTCCTGTCATCAATCAAATGAGAGTAAAAGGTGAATTCAACCACGTCCATGCATAAAAATTTAAAAAAAAAAAAAAATAATAATTAAAAAATAAATTCAGTTGTAAGTTCTTTCAATACAAATTTTTGTTGTAGTAAATCAATTGATTAATAATAACAGCTTAGACATTGTTTATGTTGTGATTCTTGTTCAGTAGAATGACAATAGGCAGTGATCCGATTGAAGAGTCATACACTTTTGTTACATCACAACGGAGGAATCGAAAAAATAAGAAAAAAGTACAAATTCTGGGAGCGAATATCAAAGTCTCATCACAGGAAGAATCAGATTTTGACCCAAATCGTGTCATAAAGTGAGTTCATTAAAACTCCATATAAAACTACGATTGAATTGAATATGAGCTATAATTTTTTTTCTTTCAGGCGTATCCAAGAAGCAAAAAACGATTTACAGCCATCAATATACTACAAAAATACTGTAGACAAATTGAAATCTCTTCTAACTCAATATTCAAAACCAATTAAACGATTAATTTGCATTGGAATTGGTCATTTTAGCGATTGTGTGATTTCTCGTCATCAATTAGCATTCGTTTTGTTAGTCAAAGAACAATTCGATATTTCATCAATCGACTTTCATGAACCGATATTAACTCGAGGTGAAATAAGCACACTGAAGCATTTAAATTGTTCAATTAAAGCCGAAAATCTTGAAGGAAAAATTGGAATTGAACAGGGAACAACTATTGTTTATGCTCCACATTGCCCAAAACAATTGATAAACAATTTTCTTTGGAAAAACTGGAATAGAAATAGGCTCGAAGAGTTGATTTACATTGGAAACTCTTTTACAAATCTGTTAAACTCAACACCAAGTAGATTTTTAGCTACTGACGCTGAATACATTGTTGAAATTCAATCATATTGTAAAGAAATTTCATTGGTGAACAATTTCAAGTTTACAGATATTTTTAACGATACATCTCTTCATTGTTTCCCTAAAAATACGTTAAAAGAACTCAACGAAAAATTTTGGACCAACAAAATTGAGCCAATTTACCAGTCGGATAGTTTGGAATTGGTTACGGTTCAGCTAGTGGAGAAATTACAAATTTAAAATAAGATGGCCGGTTCTCAACTTTATCGTTCCTTATTGAATGAAATTCGTTTGAATAGCCAAAATGGTAAATTGAATAGGGAATCATTGGCCTATAAATATATCAGGAATCAATTCGAAAAGCATCAAACCACCGATGAAGTTTTTTGCAAGGCTAAAGAAGAAATGAAATTTTTGGCCGAAACATATCTTTGTTATTCAAGCAGTTTGCGTAAATTCATCAAAATTCAACAAGATTATGCGTGTCAAGGTGAACGAAGTGTTAAACAAACAGCCGATATGGTTGGATTCAAATTGCCACAAGATCCAAAATAAATTTTCTTCTATACAAACGGAGACCCACGATGGGGATTTCCACAGTCATCGATGTGCCGATGACAGTTCTAGGCAAATTTGCTTTATTTGTGTTGGAAAAACGGGCAAATCCTTTACAAACGCTTGAGATTTGCAATTGAGCATACTTTGTGTTGAGTTTTTCGCACTTTCTTAGTAAATTTATCTTTGAATTAATTTAAAAAAAAAAAAGAAGAAAAATGTGTTCTGAACTATCACTGTAATAAATCCAATTCAAAATTCTATTGCTGGATCAATTATTATTCCATTAGATATTTTATTCAAAAAAAAATCCATTTAACGATACAAATGATCGGCATAAATATTAGCAGCGATTTCCGATTCCCATTTATCACCGTTGCATAGCAGTTTTTCTTTGTTGTAGAGTAATTCTTCATGTGTTTCCGTTGAGAATTCAAAATTTGGACCTTCGACGATGGCATCAACTGGACATGCTTCCTGCGTACAGAAAAGAAATCATACGGAATTTTGATTATTATTTAATTTCCGATTCAAATGTATACCGAATGGAATAGCGTACCTGACAGAATCCACAATAAATACATTTGGTCATATCAATATCATAACGTGTTGTTCTTCGACTGCCATCAGATCGTTCTTCAGCCTCAATGGTGATAGCTTGTGCTGGACAAATGGCTTCACATAATTTGCATGCAATGCATCGTTCTTCACCACTTGGATATCGACGCAGTGCATGTTCACCGCGAAATCGTGGACTCAATGGCCCCTTCTCAAATGGATAATTTATAGTAGCCGGTTCTTTGAAGAAATGTCCCAATGTTATACCCATACCACGTATTAACTCTGTCCAGAATATGATATTCGAAGCCCGATCGGTCATTGCGCCCCAGCTCATATCCGTTTCCACATTATTTACATAAATAAAACCATCATCTGTTCGTCTTGGATCGGTCAACGATTGCGTTTCATTGCGCTTTGATAAGCCCGTGTCGGTGGTATATAATCGGGTTGCATATTGTGGCCGGACAGCATTTAAACCTAAAAAGAAAAAATTATTATGTATTTACACTTGCGTTATTTTCAGTTGAATGTTTTAACATTTTGTTTTGCGCATTGATGACATAACAGGCTTAACCTTAAATATTTAACTATTTATTCATATTGAACTGATTTCAGACACTTTTCGAGAATAAATGATATATATCGACAAACAAAATTGAATTTTAATTATTTCATACCGTTTCGAGCCACTGAGAATAATCGAATTGCCGACATTCTGTTTCAAACGAAAACCGTACGCAATTTACTGATATTATCACAACAGTGAACTTTTATAGTGATTTCAATCAATCAGTCTAAGAGGATGAAAATATTTTTCGTTTTGACAGTTGTCCATTCAACGAGTGAATTCAGTTCAGTGTTGTCACTTTGATCTGACAGTTATGGAGTAAATAATTTTAGAAAAACAGTCTATTTCATTAAATGGAATAAGATTGGATCTATTTTTGGAGAAAATAATTCATTTTCTTTAATAATTTTGAACTTCATTTAGAATTATTTCGAAAATTCGAGATAAATTGCAATTTTTCGCCGTCGATAAGTCATACCAGACGAATGGCAGTGCTGCCAACTGATTGAGCTCATTTAACTAAAGTGAAAAACTGTCACAAAACCCAATTGGGAGAGCGCGACATGAAAAGGAACAACACAAATGAAAGATAAATAGTTTTCAATATTCAATGGCGGCGGCATTACATACTCGCACCCAACGATTCTCGATCAACAACATTGTATTGTTTTCGTTTTCATGTATCGTTTTCTTTCGTTTCTAATTTTGCCGTAAGAAAATCGGATCTTGATAATTTCGTCGGAGCATTTGGGTTTTTGAATTTTTTGTTAAATATTTGTTTATTTCCATCACGTGCGTGTGTGTATGTGTTTATTTTGATAAAAAATAAGGGAAAAAAAGTTTGACGACCAAACTGAGAAGCCATAGTGAAGCTAAATATTAAATTATAATGAATGTTCATGAATAAAGAGGATTTTTCCAGTTCGCCATCAAGTCTTTTTATGTTGAAAAAGAGAAAAAAGATTAGCTTTAAATGATGACTACGGATTCTGGGGTAGCCGACATTGAGGTGAAGAGTAATTTATTCAAAGATGTCAAGTATTATGTGGCGGGTACGATTGAACCAGAGGCAAGTAAACCATTTCACACACACACACACACACAAACACACATCATTCAAATCAACGAATGTTCCTAATTTTTGCAAAAATTCATTAACTTTAGACTCAAAAATTGCTGGAAAATGGTGGCGCCACATCAACCAAAATTATGTTCACAAACATAACACATTTATTATGTGGCAAGGACTTTGACGAAAAAGACATTGCTGAAGCAACCGATATCTATGATATTCCAAGTGTAACGGCTGAATGGGTAATTGCATCGGTACGGTTGGGTCGTTTGGCTTGTACAAAAGTCTATCATCCGATGCCGAATAATTTATTTCAAACGATGGTCGCTGCAATTAGTGAGTTGAATTCTAGTGATCGAAAAAAATTGTATGCGCTGATAACGTTTTATGGTGGTCGTGTCGAACGAAATTTCACATCAAAGACAACGCATCTGATATGTGGTGCGGCTACTGGTAATGTCTATAACAAAGCCATCGAAATGAAATTGGATAAATTATCGATTGTAACACCCGATTGGATTTTGGAATGTGTTAAAAAGCAAGAGCTCATTGATTCAATACCATTTCATCCGCGCTTATTGGTGGCCAATGGTACAATGCAAAATTATCCCATTGAACAAGACAATCGCAGTCTGTCGAATATTTTGGGTTTGGACGATGTTAACAAAGCAGATAAAAAAATTGATAAGACACCCGATAAGAATGACAAGAATAAGATAAATGAAAAATTCATCAAACAAACGGAATCGCTGCAATTACAAAGTGCAACGTCCAAAAGTCGGAGCAATACTCCAGTTGTTAGTTCAATAGTTGATACACAAACATTAGTGCCTGTGGCGATGCCAGTGCCAGTCAGTCGTGTAGTTTCGGATGTTAAGCTACCGCAAGCTACGAAACCAGTGACTGTGAACCATCAGACCAATGAAAATGTCGAAACAAATAGATTCAATCAACCGAATCAAACACCTCCGATCACTTTTGAGCAACCAAATACTCCGGTGGGAAACTCCAGAGCCGTTCATCAACAACAATCAATGCCCAATCCAGAGGCTGAGACTCAACTGAAGGCACAACCAATTTCGAATCAATCTTTTTCACAAACTCCAATATCGTCCGTTCAGACTATGAACCAAATGCCACAGAGGTCACAATTCCAACAACAACAACAACAACAACAATCGGGTAAGTTAAATTTATCAGTTAATTTATGATGGTTTTCGGGACTGAGTATTTTTTCCGTTTTGTTTCAGTTCAACCAATGATTCAACAGCAGAATGTGAATATTTCACCGCAACAACAAATTCTCCAACAAAATCAGATGCAATCAAATCAAATGCAACAAGTCATTGTGCAACAAACACAAATCCAAAATACGGTTCATAATAATCAAATCCAAATGACGCAAAATCACATGCAACCAAATCACATTCAATCGAATCAGATGCCACCAAATCAGCATATGCAAGTCAATCAAATGCAATCCAACCAAATACAAGTGAACCAAGTACAAGTCAATCAAATGCAATCGAACGCAATGGTACAACAGCATGTTCAAATGAACACCATCCAAAATAGTAATGGACAAACAATGTTAATTAAGAAACCGAATGTTTCACAAGGTCCGCCCACTCAACGGATTTTAGTTAGTCAACAACAATTCAATCAATTAACGCCACAGCAACAGCAACAATTTCTAAATAATCCACAAAATCAAAGTGTTGTCTTCATTAATCAATCTGGCCAACAGCAAATCATAACATCCAATCAATCACCAGGCAATAATATCGGTGAAATCTCAGTTTTTCAACAAAACTCTTTTGCTCAAAGAAAAATGTTTTATATTATTTTTTTCACTCTCCAGCTCTGATACAACAGCAAAGAAATGTTCAAACATCACAATCGCCGATGGGTCAAAATGTAAATCGACCAGTTTTTTCCCAGCAAATGCAGGCCCAACAAATTTTGATACAATCATCACCTATTCAACAGTCGCAAATGCAACAGCAACAGCAGCAGCAGCAGCAGCAGCAACAGCAACAGCAGCAGCAGCAACAACAACAACATGTAAATAACTTATCCAGTGTGCTGCAGCTTTCAATTTCTCTTAATAACTAAATTCGGAATATTCATCTATTTTCCAGACCCAAGGCATGATGCAAAATATGCAACAGAAAATAATTCAACAATCACCGGGAGGTACACAGCAAATTATCCAACAACAGCTCATCACATCGCCGCATAATCAAACGATTTTGATCACAAACAATAACCAAAGTCAGACACAACCACCATCACAAACGCCACCCATGCAACAAATAGGACAGCAAGTGAGTTTTCTCTGCGATTAAAATGTTTTGTTTGAAAATAATATTAATTTGAGCTTTAATTTTAGGTACTAATTCAGAATCAATCCCAGATGCAAAATATGCAACAAAAAATTATTCAGCAATCCTCGGCAGGACCACAACAAATTATCCAACAGCAAGTACGTCACAAAGGGATTAGCGAAATCATTGGCCAATGATTATTATTAATGCTAATGAATAAATGTTTTGTAATTCTCAGGTTGCGTTTCAACAAGATTCCGATGCTTCGGTTATGGGTCAACAACACAATCAAACAATTTTGATTACAGGAAACCAAACACCGGTACAACAATCTTCGCGCACGCCGCCTATGCAGCAAATGAGTCAACAGAGTATGATGCAGGGACAGTCACCAATGCAAAAAATTCATGTTCAGAATCAGCAAGTCCTTCAGTCGCCTCAGGTATGAACACATCACTTTCAGCCATTGTAAAATGCTTCAATTTCAAACGTATTTTTCATTTCTGATAAATCTAGCCTCAACAAATGAATACCGCTAGCGGTCCACCGCAATTTATACCAGCTGTTCGGCCGCAATGGCAAGGCAATCAGCAGGGTGTTCAACGACAATTGATTCGTTTAGATGCTCAACAGCATGCGCATCTCCAATCATTGGACCCAATCGCTCGAGCTGATTATTTATCAAAGCTCCAAAAACGTAATATCTTACTAAGGCAGCAACAGCAAAGTATGTTGCGTTAAATTTTTACCAATCAAAACAAATATTTGTATTTAAATTTAAACTAAATTTTGACAGGCTTTGCAGCTGGAGCACAACAAAGGCCACAAGGACATATTATCGTTCGCGGTCAAGTTCCACCAAATCAGATGCAATGGATTCAACAACAGCCACAGGTAAATTTCATTGACCAATTATGAAAAAGATGTTTTAAAATGTTTTCGTTTTGAATTAGCCACAACAACAACAACAACAACAATCGCCACAACAACGATCCATGTTAATTCGAACTCCGACACCCGGAATGAATCAAATGGTTCAACAGCCACAGCAGCAAACCATTGTTAATCAAGGGAATATTGTTGTTCAACAGCAGTCACCAGTTGCTCAATCCCCAATAGCTCAGTCTCCAATCCCTCAATCGCCTGTTCACCAACCGCCTAGATTTCCAGTAGATCAGATAACATCACCAGTACCACAAATTCAACCACAACAACAACAACACGCAACAAGTGACCAACTTGATTCGGCCACAAACTCAGTGCAAATGAATAAGACCAAAACTGCCTTAGCCAATATGTTAAGTAATCGATTAGGTAACAGCAATGGACCAAATATGGCGATAGCAGGATCTGATGTTCAGCCAATTGTTGAACCTTCGGCAGCCGGTACTCTGCGTATGATCTCTGCGCAGCACAACACCAATAACATGCCGCTTGGTAAGTTCTATTAACCCTGTCGAAGGAATTAGAAACTCTCTGAATGATTTGAATAACAGAAATAAAATTGAATTTGCATTTTTCGCCTCTCATTTTTAACAGAGGTCGATGTACAACGTCGAACACTAAACAATATTACGAATAACCAACCAACTACACCAGTTCCAATGCAATCAGGAATACCCCCGCAATCACCGCAACAAATGATTCAATCACCATCTGGCATGAAATCACCGCCATTCAGTCCAAGCCGTCAAATGGTAAACGCAACCCAACAAACCGTTAACGTTGATGTTCATGATAATAATATCGATTTTTTTCTTTCAATAGCTATCGACACCTCGGCCTCAATTCTATGGGCACAATCCAAATTTAAAACTTCCGCCAGAATTATTTTTACTTGGTTGCATTTTTTATATCGTAGAATACGATGAAACAAATGAAAAAGAGCTGCCACATTGGAAAGAATTGATTCGACGGCACGGCGGTGAAATTGAATCTGTTTTTTCGCCACGTGTAACACATGTTTTATGTAAAACACAGCGTCATGGTGTTGTAATGCAAGCGATTCGTGATTCAAAACGATGTGTAACAGCATATTGGCTAAGCGATACAATACTTCGAAAACAAGTTGCACCACCATCGCAAGCGCTTCATTTACCAATGCCCAGCACATTTGGTACCCAGCGTCCATTAAAAAAGCATATCATCTGTCTGACTGGTTTCGAAGGTGACGAAAGAGAACGAATTAAAAAAATGATCGATGAATCCGGTGCGGATCGGTCACCGTATTTCAGTAGATTTAATTCGGTGCTGATTTGTAAAAAGCTCGATGGAAAAAAATATAAAAAAGCAAAAGAATGGAATACACCGGTTGTGAATTGTATTTGGCTCAATGATATTTTACAAGGCAATTTAACCCATATGTCCCAGTATGATCAGCCAAAATATCAACAATATAATTTAACGGCTCCATTACGAATCGATTACACTTTTGTTAATCATTTGATGAGTGAGTTTGTGTAAAATATTATTTACAATCAATTCATCTACAGCGTCAAGTATCTTGTATTATGTTATTAACTGAATTTTTATCTTTTTTTTTAGCTGCATGGAAGTCACCGATCAATTTAACACAAGATTCACATGAACGTGTTAAACGTATGCTAGCCGAACCATCCGCAAATCAACCAAAACCGAAAAAGTGTCGAAAAACTGAACCATTGGAAGTGTTACCTGATCAAATTGTGTGCAATGAAAAACCTGAACAAGTGCCTAGAATTCTATTGTCACAAGTGGACAATGTGTCTGGATTGGAAAATGCTATAAAGTCAGTTTTTTTTCTATTAATTATTTAAGATTTGGTGATATTGGACTGTATTTTGATATGGTATCTCTTTTTTTTTTAATAGGTCACTAGGTGGCGAAGTTGTTACTCAAATGGATTCCCCAACGCATATTGTCTTAACGCATTTAGCGCGAACAGAAAAATTATTATTTGCCCTATGTACTGTAGAACATATTGTATCAAGTGATTGGATTATCGAAAGTGCAAAAGCCGGACATTTTTTGCACGTTGACAAATATCTGTGGGATGTTAGACCATTAAATGAACATTTTAATGGAAATATTATGGAAGCAATTCGATCACCAACTCGAAAAACATTATTTGCTGGCAAAACATTTTTCATAACGCCATCGGTACGACCGAATTGTGTTACACTCAAAAAGCTAATTGAACTTTATGGTGGCAAAGTGGAAACTGGACGACGATCTGCATCACAGATTATCCAATCAAATAGCCAACAACCGGACAGTTTCATTATTTTGACATGTAGCAGTGATTTGCATTTATTAATTGATTTAATGAAATCGGGAAAATTGAAACGTGTCATTTGTACAACGGAACTGGTTTTATCAGCCATTATGCAGCAAAAAATCGATCTTGATGCACACATTGTATCGAGTCAACTTTGATTGTTTCACCACCAGCGAACCAATTGTTTTTGATAAATTTTGGATTACATGTAGAAATCGGGCGCTTTGATCTCTTCTCAAAGAAGAGATTTAAAAAAAAAAAAATGAAAAGAAAAAAAGATGAAAAATATATATTCGAAAAATCGGAATCATTTTTTAAAACACTAAATATGTATTTTTAGAGATCAATTTCAAATAATTATAAGTGAGAGGTGGTCTAAAGTTAGAATCATTTTAACAAAACAATAATTCAGGAGAGAACTTTATGAATACGATAATCATGATGGGAATTTATTTTTCGACATTGAAGCATTGCATTGAATATTAATATATGTATGTAAATAGGGGGTTTATTGTTGGAAAATTAGGCGGCATAGAGCAATTTGAATAGAATGTAAAATATTCGATTTATATGTTAATAAAATGGAAAAATGAATAGAACATAATGTAAAACCAAATGCCAATGGAATCCCAAAACCATTTAACGCATGAAAAATATCGAATAAAAAATCACATATTATTATTTCTATTTCCATAACTTTCTTTTCAATTTTATAATTTTCTCAAGTTCAATAGTACCTATAGGTTTTGGACCAAGGAGAGAAAATATGAAACATTCTCATTCTAAATTCTCAGAGTTGAGCTATCGCAACTGAATCAGTTGCTTAAGGGATCAGCTATCTGAAAATATGGCAATAATTAAATGAAATACACAGAGATACGCAACAGTGTTTTTAACAGTCGTCAACAGTCCATAAAACTTTTCCTTTGTTCCTGCAAACAGGCACAAGACACCAATATATCGATGACTGTAAAGAACGCCATTGCGGGTCTCTGTATGCCATCAGGTGAGTGATATATTTCTGATGATAATAATTGTTTATCAATTTTTAATAACCCATTGAAGATCTTGTATTTATTTACATCTCATCAATGCCTCCAATCAGTTGAGTTCGCATCGAACATCATAAAATATCATTTAGGAACACATTTTGGGTCAATGGCTCTTTAAAAATATAATCACTTTGAAGAAAAATGTTCGCCAAATTCCGTTGTAAATTGGCATTTTCATTTTTCAATTGTATATAAAACTGAATGATTATGCCTAGAAAGTATAAGTGCATGACTGTTGAAGAAAATAAAAACGATTTAGTATTTTATTTATCGACAAGGTCTAACGCATTCAACAATTACCCAGAATCAAAATGAAACCTATAACTTTGGTCAGGTAATTGGTTCTCAATGCCAACGAATTCCACAATCCTAATTCCCACGAATCAACATTTGTTTCTGGTGGTTGAGGATCACTGTAAAGGGTCAATTGAAGAAAAACCGGGATAATCAGAATTATCATGATATCCAATGCCTGAATAAACATTTGAGGCCATAAAAAATTTGGCTTTTTCTGGAATAATTATGAGAAAAGAAAATTATAATAAAAACAAAATTAAAGTGCAAAATTTTGAATCTTTAATCAATTGTCACGTACATTGAGAATGCCATAAAGCGCTAAAATATTAACAGGAATGATAATAAAAAGAAAACAATCACTGATCAACCTTTCGCTGGCAACAAGAAATGGAATGGAACCAATCATATGAACCCACACAACAATCAAACTACCCGTTTGTAAATTGAAAGCGAACAAACTTTCCGGTTTCATCTTTCCAATTCAATAATAATGAGATCAAAAAAAAAAACAAAAATAATTAAAACTTCAATATCTCGCTTGATATAAATCAACTGCGAATATAGAACAGGCGCTTTCTTTTAGTTATTTTATGTAGGAGACGCTCCACTGAACATAATTCCGGAAAGAAAAATATTTCATAGATATGTGTTTCGACCGTTGAAATTTGATTAAATTCTTTAAAATAAATTCTTATCGTCTATGTTTTGTGCTGTTTTCGTTTTATGTATTTGACGTTTGTGATTTGCACTTCATTTAACATTCATGACTGATGTCATCTGGTTTCGGGGAATTTCGGATTTGTTATGAATGCTTTAAATAAAACCACCAATTTTTTTGTTTGTTATTTAATTAAATGCCAGACGAAATGAATTAAATTCGCAATATATTAGATTAATTTTGGCCTCGGGATACTGGTTAATGGTAAAGCAACAAAACCGGTGATAACAAATATGTTTGAGTTGTGAAAAATATATGATTTTATATGTAAATTAGAATTTCATTCAGACATCTGAACCGATCGATAACAAATCAAGACTGACTCGTCGAATAGTAAAACATTCAAGTCGATGAAAAAGGCTAATATACATTTACATACACATACATGACGAGACACAAATATTGACGAGACACAACTGAAACGACAAAATAAAACACGATTCGTTTGTGTGGCGATTTGAAAACAATTTTTTTTTTTCATTTCTAAACGTTTCATGCAACACTTGACCATTGTTTATTTAACAGATAAAGTAACTAGGAGTAAAATTTTTTTGGATAATTTTTGGGTATAAATGAATAATTCGATATCTGCCCGGATTTTAATTCCATTATGAAATTAATGTGTTCAACATTTTCTTTTCCTTTCCTTCTTTCTTCTCATTTTGATCGCCGACGTTCTGTTTTCGTTTCATTTCATTTGAAATTCGAAACTAAAGCTGTTTGTGCAACGAAAATAAATAAATGGCGTTGTTCAGCCAAATTAAACAACTGTCGTTGACAGCCCAAATTTGTTGCTGAATTGATAAAATCTTTATAAAACGAATTCAATTATTTTAAATATGGTTCACAGTAATACAGTTTAAATGTGTTGCTAACGAGTGTTCGTGTACTGTTCAATCATCGCATATCACCAGAAAGCGTGGTTTAACATTCAATACCTGCAAAAATGTTCGATCAATCAGTTTAACTCGTGCAAAAAAATCTGCGATGTTTTGTCCTCTGCTGTGTGAACATCGTTAAACATAAAACCAATACACTCAAACCAATTACAATACCGAAAACTGTACTGAGCTGCCTTTCTTTTCAAATTCGTCAAATTGTTTATTGCATCGCCGCAGAAAGATCTCTTCTCCAATTTAACTGTAAGTAAATGGACATGCAAATAAAAAGTATTTCTCAAAATATTGATTTTCTCGGTTTTTCACCCACTGATAAAACTGTAAAGGATAGAAATTGGAAATACAACTCACAGCAAATGCCAATTAATTATTGCGGCTCAAAATGGACGCTAGTATGTCATCGATAAATGCATCAATTGATCAATCAATGATAGAAGGGGAGTATAATATCGAACTTATTCTTCATCGGATGAAAGGAGCCTACAATAAATGTGACTTAAATCAGTTTACAAATCAGTTTCGACATCGGTAAGCTAATGTATACAAAATATTTTCCATATTGCTATAGTTTTTGATATTTTATCCAGTTTGGATGCAGTGTTTAAACGTTTCATTGATCAAAATTTTGATGAGAAATCTGAACTGAATTCGGATGCGGAAGGTTCATCGTCCAT
Source organism: Mayetiola destructor (assembly GCA_000149185.1). Classification (NCBI taxonomy): domain Eukaryota; kingdom Metazoa; phylum Arthropoda; class Insecta; order Diptera; family Cecidomyiidae; genus Mayetiola; species Mayetiola destructor. Next base: position 97,585 of record GL501487.1, on the reverse strand, counting down.
AAACCCAACGCATTGCAACATTACCGATGCGCAAGAAAATAAAATCGATGATGATGAAGAGGAGGTTTGTGCATTGTTTTCACAGAAAAATCATATCAAGAATTGCTTAGAAACGTAAACGCTTTATTTCTTACTTAGAGTGATATTGATTCCAAAATGGATGAAGACGACGATGGCTCCGATTCCGATACAGTTTGGATTTTTGATTCAGATGATGAAGAGACTGTTTTCGTTGCCACTGAAAGGGGCTCAGGTATCATTCCCCGTGAATGCACCAGATTTAGCCGGACATCTCACAATAAAACACCGATTCGATTCTCATCAAGACGACGCAACATCAAAAATGGCCATTCTTCATGTTTTGCGTGCCAATTGAAAAAAACGAATACTCCTTCTCACAAATCCAACACAAACATTCCAATCGCTCCGAAAAAACGCAAAAATAGGTGTGAAGTTTGTAAAAAAGAATTCTTCAGCTCGTACGATTTGCAGGTTCATCGAATGGGCCATTTGATGCCGGACACAATTCATTGTTCCGTATGTTTGCGAATTTTTGATGAAAATGTTGGAAAAACGAAACATCAATCAAAATGTAAGTTATTGCGATACGAATGCTATTTATGTGGCAAAACACTTCGTAGTCGATCGCGGTGCGAAATACATTTACGCGGCCACCTAAAAGAAAAAAAAGCGCTTCGCAAACATTGAAATTTCAAATTTTTTATTATATTTTAAGCGACCGGAAAAAAATGTCAATTATCGAATAATAACAAAAATGAAATTTGAAATTGGAAATTTTTTCTTCATTCTTATAAGATCTATAAAATATATACGAGTGCCATCTATGAGATTAAAAATGAAATGGTTTTCTATGTTGATTGTTGGTGAAGCAACTGCTTTCCGTTTCGATAGAATGCCTATCGATAACCAAAACGGCAATAAATTGTGAAATGAGAATATTTAAGGATCAATTGGATGGATCTTATCAATACTTTTAATGCATATTTGAAGATCCTTGAACTGATTTCGGAACAATAATGATGCGACCCGCATCATGCTATGGCACACTTTGAATGTTGCATGAGATTATAATTCAATGTTCAATGATTGCATGAACATTTAACATAAATAGGTGATCCGGATGTTAAAGTGATTATCAAACTTTCACAATATTTTAGACTGATCTCTTTATTATATCGAACATTCTCGAATTATTGTCTAAGTTGAATTTTTAACTCGAAAAATGTTGGTTTTTCTGATGTGAATTTCGTTCAATTGATATTTGATTAAACTCGAAATCAGCATGAAATACTCTCGAATTGGTAAGTACTTTCACCCCTAAACTATTTTACCTTATTTATTACCAATATTGATGCCAAAGTGTTTTTGAATTTTCGTTTCAATTATTTGATAAATTGTTATTATTTTATGCGGACAATTGGTAAATAATCATTCCATTCGATAGAACAAACAATAAACAACAGGCTCATCTCGTCGGCATCACATTAAATAACTAACATTGAACCGTTAAAAATTAAAAATGCATATTCATTCTTACAGCGCTACATGGAATTACGCACGTGAACGACTAGATATTGATTCGAATCACAATTAAAATCGATGACGTAATCAATATTTAATAACATCAGCCAGTTGATAAATAGCAACTTTCGAACTCGATAGGATGGATCTGGTTTTGTTCCCTGTTGCGAACGACCCGCAAATATACAATTTGGCAATTCAAATACACCAAAAACATTCGGTTTTCTGTTGTGTCGGGGAATCGTTTGCTTTTCGCAAACCATCCAAATTGTTTTCCCTAAATGAATAATTTACATGTTTTCGTAATGTTCGATTAAAATGCAAGGGAATGGAAAAAAAGTTTTCCGAAGTGAATAGCGATACGATGAAATTTTATTGGGTAAATGAAACTCCGGGCGAGCATTTCTCATTACAGTTCATTTCTTTTGGTTTGCATCCAGCAAAAAATTCAAAATTTCATTGAAATTCGAACCCAGTAACAATTATTGAGATTTTTCTGCCAAAAAATCGAAAGGGTTCTTATTTATTAACTTCAATTTCGAAAAAAATATTTGTTTGCCGAAAAAAAAACAAAAGAGAAATGGTAGAAAAAATTCGACAATTGAACGCAAAGAGAAGAATTCTCATTATATTTTATGCATAAAGATTAGCCACAGGCGGCACCATTTGTTTGTTTTAAATCCTTTTCGCTCCTTTTTTCTCTTAAAACAAAACAAAATCGAATCGACTCTTTTTTCTTTTCGTTTCATGGAATGTTTGTGTATAATACCATTGGTAATGGATCCATACCATTTGCAAAATATTGCTATTTCGAAATTCGGATTTCGGTGACTCATATTGCTTGATGTGAAACATTCAGTTATAAAATCGTTTTATCAGCTCTAACTCAGTTAGGGTTGTGTCCCATGCCCTGTAATATGGACCATTCAAAAGGTTGAGAAAATACCCTGACCCACATTTTTTTGATTTGCCCTCAACCACATTCCGGTCACGCGATAGGCCCTCAAATATTTTTTCAAGAATCATTCTAAAAGAAAACGGAAAACAAAAAAGAGGAAATTGGAAAAGTCCGCGAAAAAATATCTAAATTTTTTTATGCTTAATAACTCATTTTATTATACCAAATTGAAGGTCTTCCTACATCGTTCATAGAAACAAAAGATTGAAGTTAAAGCCACTTAATTCTTGCGAGAATTGCATGTTCATTGTGCATGGCTCGCGTCTAAACATAAAGTATTTTAGATTCGTCCCAATCTGTTTTCCATGTGATAGTGTCCAAGTTGGTTTCAGCATTTTTTCCATTTCAGCTTTATAAGTTTCATTTAATGATTCATCAAAATACACGAGCTTCAATATTTGCAATTCACATTTTTCATCGAAATGTTCGAACATAATTTTCAGGGAAATTAAAACATCTTCATCAATTTCTGTCGTCAATTCTTTGATGTGTTCCAATTTTCCAATACATTCTACTGCATTATAATCCACTATAAAAATTTCCACTATTTCTAATTCCTTGAAATGGTTGATGAAATCAACGATGTGATCTTCAGCTAGATATCCATAGATGCTGAGTTTTTTCAGGTGTGGCATATCAAATGAAAGATATTCGATTGCAAATACTTCGTCCATTTCATGAAACGAAATATCAAAGTGGGTCACCGATGGAAGTCTATATACTTGGTCATTATTTGTTCGTAACAAAAAGCTTTTTTCAGGCAATGCAACTTCAAGTGTTTTCAACTTTGTCAAATGTTCTGCAATCGAGTGCATTGTCTCCGCCTTTTTGAGCGCAAACAGAGAAATTTTAGTAATGTTGTTATTATTTTTAATAATATCTTTAAGTTGGTCTTCTTGTATCGAATTTGGGCAGCACAACGCTAATGCTTTCAATCCTCTTACATTCGCCAAGAAATTTACATTGACTACCATTCCAAACAGTGCGAAAGATTCAAGTTTTGGAAATATGACATTCAATTTGAAGTTTTCTTGCTTGTTTTCACCTTCGAATTCAAACTTTTTCACTTCTGGAAAAATGATGCCATTTTCACCATCTGATATATCTTTCCATCCCTCATAATCGTCAGTTCGGATTCGCAGCTCTTCTAAATTTTTTGCATAACTTTTAATAAGATTGATAATATTCGTGTGCATTTCATCGTATCGTTCAT